>CM035192.1:19986840-20001861 GCA_020233015.1 Callinectes sapidus
CGAATACTCTGACTTTTTAGATCCTAAAGACCAAAACACATCCTGTGGAAAACCCTAGTCTTCACCAAACTTGAATACATATTGGGGAAATCAGCAGTTATTGGAAAACTGCAGAGGGTGTTCACTAGAAAACTAGTGGAGGCTCAAGGATTTAATTACTGAGAGAGGCTGAAGGACCTGGAGCTCAGTTCTCTGCAAAGACATCACAGGTGGTACAATATCATATACATCCAGAAGATACAGGACAGGTTAGTACAAAACCCACTCTCAGAGGAGAGACAGGAAGTCCTGGTTTACTGTTATTCCAGATTTGCAGAACATGTTATATGAATACAATAAGAACATGACGCTGCATACCACAGACACATTTCACTCCTATATAACAACTTGCTACTTAATAGTCCCAAGCTATTCAACAGCCTCCCCAAGAACCTTAGGAACATGAGTGGATGCATCATCAATGCTTTCAAGAGGAGGCTGGACTTGCTGTATAAGATCCCAGACAAGCCACCGATTCCATAAGGCCTAGCTAATAGAGGAGAAGGCTCCAACTCAATCAGATCAAGTGCGCCAGTATTGAAGAACGTTGCGGAAGTGGTGGGCCCCAGGTTGACCAAGGTGATTTATATCGAAAACTTAACAAGGTAGAACAATGCTGGTGAAAAGGAGCAGAATGGTTTCCATATAGCAAGCTGGAATTACGTCTTATCTCATAGAGGCCCAATGTTTCAGACAATGAAATCTTGATCTGTAAGGCATTTGGATAACTACAAAACATGGATAAAAGGCAGGCTAATTGCAAAGTTTTGGATGGATGATATTAATTAAAAAAAAAAAGCTGTCCTTTAGGCAATATTCTGTTATCCTTTAGTACGTGATAAAAGAAACGATTTTTCTTAGCCCAGAGAGAGAGAGAGAGAGAGAGAGAGAGAGAGAGAGAGAGAGAGAGAGAGAGAGAGAGAGAGAGAGAGAGAGAGAGAGAGAATCAATCAATCAATCAATCAATCATGGTGGGCATACGGCGGGGGGCACGTTGCCCCGCCCACCCTACGACGCCACTCCCGGCAGTCATGCCTCGCAAGTCTCCATGCAATCCCCCTTCCCATACTGATTAACTCCCAGCAGGAGGCATCGACTTGCCACAGCCATGAGTTCTGTGGGTGTCCCCTTGGTATCCTCCATGCTGGATCGGCTTCCGGGTAGCATGCTCATATAACCACAGTTCGCGTTGACGGAATATGCTGGTAATAGGCCTCGAATCAGTCTCACGGAACAATCGCTGATTTGACACAAATTCATAACAGCGGTATCCCATGATACTATGAAGGCATCTAGTACCAAAGACATCAATTCGTTTCTTCAGATCAGTGTTGAATGTCCATGTCTCACAACCATAGAGTAAGACAGGGATCACCAGCGACTTGAAGATCCGAATTTTTGTTCATCTGCACAGGTATCAACAATGCCAAATACTCATGTTAAGCGAATCCATACTGTTGTGGGCCGGCCAATCTGTCATACAACTTCCTGGCTCGATCCACCAGCGTTACGCACTACACTACCAAGGCAAGTGAAGTCTTCCAAGATCTCACCACATGCATGAACAGACTGTACTGTTTCATCCAGTAGCTACGCCTCCAAACACCTGAACCTTGGTCTTGGGCCAGAAAACCTTAAGTCCCACGGGCTTCATCTCTTCATGCAGTGCCTTTAGAACCATTACGAGAACCTCCAGTGATTCGGCAAAGATTATTGCATCATCAGCAAAAACAAGATCTGTAATCTCAGTATTGCCGACAGATGCTCCACAATGACTTTGTTCCACAGCTCTGCCTAGTATCCAGTTCATGCATGTGTTGAAAATTGAAGGAGCAAGTGCCTCACTCCCGCATTCACAGGAAACGCTTCCTCCACACTTTACAGCACCCACAGTCCCGGAGTACAGGCCAGTTAATAGACCAATAATGCTTTCAGGAATCCTATGGAGACGCAGATCCCAAAATGTCTCTCAATGCACCGAATCAAACACCTCCTTGAGATTGACATAGGCTGCAAGCATTCGCTGTCAAAACTCATGTTGACGCTCCACAAGTATGTGAAGCGCTACGATCTAGTCAGTTGTTGACTTACCGGGCATGAACCCTGACTGTTCAGGTCTGTAGTGCTTCAGCAGATGACTGTGAATCCGCATCAGCAACAAATGGGCAAGCACCTTGCCTGGTACGTTGAGCAGTGTTAATCCACAGTAGTTGTTGCAGTCTTCATGGTCCCCAGGTAGGGACGACCAACCCCTTTTTTCCAGTCAGGGGGAATGGTACCTGAATGCCCTGCCAGCATGCAACCCACAGAGCATGGCTTCACCCTCAGCTTTGAGTAGCTCTGCACTTATGTTACAGATGCCAGCTGCCTTTCCACTCCTCACTCAACTTTACCAGAGCCTCTTTGACATCATCATGAGGGGGAAGGATCCACCATGAACAGCAGCTCATAGTACTCAACCTAACGAGCCTTCTGCCCATCTGCATCCTATACGAGCCAACCATCTGCTGTTCGGATAGTGCTAACCTCTGAAGAAGACTTGGAGCAAAGTTTCATCAGGGTTCAATAGGCAGGTTTGAGGTCATTACCATTTAAATGACTCTTGACATCCTCAGCGAGACCCCTGACATACCTCTCCTTGTCTCTTCTCAGGAGAGTTCTAGTACTACGTGACAGAGCCTTATACTGGTCGCGTTTCCCAGCAAGTCTGGCAGCGTGACTCTCCTCAATACTTTCCATTGTCTCCACTGAGGCGAAGCCACTCTGTGATTTCGGGCGTTCTCCAATCCATTCCTTGACAGTCTCAAGAGCCTCACGCTTGAAGATATTCCATACTTTTACAGGGTCCTCAAGGGTGTTGAGCACTCAAAACCGATTGGAGACTGTCACTGCATACTCTTGAGCACATGTCAAGTCTTTCAGTTTTTCAAGATAAAACACAGTGTTGTCACATCTTGGAGGCTTTCTGGATTTGACATGAAACTTGAGTGTAGCAACAACAAGCTTGTGATCAGTTGCAAAGAATTCAGCACTCCAACAAGTACTAATAAGGATATGGTCGATCTCCTTCGCTACCCCTCCGGCATTGCTATACCAGGTACAGCTGTGCTGGACCAGTAGTAAGGAAAACCCTTGCTATTAGTCTTCCCAATGCCAAGCCTTCTTATCTCAGAGAACCCCACCATATGCACCTTCAGCCTCTCTCTCTCTCTCTCTCTCTCTCTCTCTCTCTCTCTCTCTCTCTCTCTCTCTCTCTCTCTCTCCCTCTCTCTCTCTCTTTATTATTATTATTTTTTATTTAAACAAATAATTACAGGGGGAGGCTCAAAACCTCACGTTGAGTATGGGGTTATCTTAAGAGCCTATCATAGTGTTATTTACATGGGATAACACTATATATATGCATACAGCTATATATACGTACATATACACAGCTTTACAATAAAAGTATAAGAAAATTTACAGTGAAAGTCCAATGCAAAGCAGTTCACTCCATCACAGCGCATTAAAGTACCAGTGTGGACGGATGTGTGCTACGCCATCTGTGGGCCGCAAGTTTGACTTGTTGTGTGTTCAAGTCCCGCACGCCGGGCGTGGCCACCGTGAACAGGTTCCACAGTCGTGAAGTCCTGGATGCATAGGTGCGCTGGTGTTGACTGGTACGGGAGCGGGGCACCTCCACACACTTGTCGTTGTTGGCCACGCCTCTGGTGCACCTCTGCACTGTGTGTGGCAGCAGTTTCAGGGGGTCAAGGTGTGAGATCTCCTGCACCTGTGTTTTGTGGCACACCACTAGTGCCGATACGTCACGGCGGTGCTCCAGTGACATCACTGTTGCTGGCTGCTGCTGGTCCTCGTCAGTGGCCACCAGTCGCAGGGCTCACCACTGCACAGCATCCAGTCTCTGCATATGGGTAGCAGCACTCGACAACCAGGACAGGGCACCGTACTCCATACAAGGGCGTATCTGCGCTTTGTACAGTGTGAGGATGCCCAGGGGGTTGAGGATGTCCATCATCCTGGGCAGGGCAGAGACTCGAAGAGAAGTCTGGCGGGCGACGGCAGCAATGTGGTGTTCGAAGCGCAGGCTGTGGTCTACAGACACGCCCAGGATCTTGATGCAGTCTTGGAGTGGCAGGTTATTGCCTCCAAAACACAATTTTCCTGATACTGCTTGTGAGGCGCCTGGGAACCGCGAGATGACCATTGCCTACGTCTTCTCAGGTGCAAAGTTGACTTGCCACAGCTCTCCCCACTGCTCCACCACCCTGAGCTGCTTGTTTAGCTCATTGATGGCACGCCGACTGTCGAGGCAGCAGTAGGAGCGGGAGAGTGTGCAATCGTCAGTGTAAGCAACCACAGATGACAGCTGCCGGAGAAGGTCGTCAATGTAGACGTTCCACAAGACTGGACCCAAAACTGAGCCCTGTGGAACTGAGGCCTGGACTGGTGAGGGCCTTGATGACTGCCCATTGACCACTACCTGAAGGGTCCTGTCCTGGAGGTAGTCTTCGAGCAGCATCAGCAGGTCACCTTGGACACCCTTGGCGCGAAGCTTTTCGAGGAGTCCCGCATGCCAGACTCTGTCAAAAGCCCCAGCAATGTCCAGGGCCACCACGAGAGTGTCCAGGCCTTCCTCCAGGGCGTCTTGCCAGTCCTTGGAGAGGAGGAGTAGGAGGTCTGCGGTGGAACGACCGGGCCTGAAGCCAAACTGCCTGTCTGAGAGGAGGTGTTTCTCATACATGTGTTTACAGATGGCATCTGTCACTATATGCTCCAGCACTTTGCCCATCACTGAGAGTAGGGAGATGGGTCTGTAGTTGCTGGGCTCAGACCTCCAGTTTTTGTTGTGGATCGGAACCACACGCGCCTCCTTCCATGCTGAGGGCCACTTTTTCTCACGCAGGCAAGACTTGAAGATGGTGGTGAGAGGAGGTGACAACTCTTTGGCAGTGGATCCGTCAGGTCTGGTGAGTGGAGGAAGAGCCTCGCGGTGACATTCACCTTACTTCTCCTTCACCAGACGCCACCAGGTCTTGTTGCCAACACCTGGGCCACTGAGCCTTTGCCTCCTGTCCTCCCTCAGGTGTTTTCTCGCCCATGTACAGGTGGACGTCATCCTCTTGCATGCCTCTCGGTGCAGAATCTTGTTCCTGAGTGACGGGTGCCGTTTGTACCTCACCCAGGCGGCATGCTTGTTCTCGGCGGATGCTCTGCAGTGAAAACAAAACCAGACATGGTCACCAGGCCCGGAGAGGTAACCTCGGCTGGGCACATGCAGTTGTTGGAGGGCAAGGAGCCTGGTGGTTAGAGCACGAGCCGTGGCATCAGTATCACCCACCAGGAAGGCTTCCCAGTCAGTGTTTTTCATGTCCTGCTTCATGGATGGCCAGTCTGTCCTGTCCTAGAGCCAGATAGTACGCGGGATGGCGTCTTCCCTCGCAGCCAGCAGCTCGACCTGAGACAGCTCGGCGAAGTGATCTGAGCTGCCCACTGGACCAAGCTGCTGGCACCGGATGCTGGCTTCGGGGAGGTCTGTTATGACAGGGTCCAGTACCCCTCCCCGCTCATGTGTAGGGAAGGTGACATAGTTGGCCAAGCCTTGTACCGCCAGAAGGTTGTTATAGGCATCCTGCTCCATGTGGAAATTAAGGTCCCGCACTATCATCACATGGGAGCACTTTTGATGCTGAAGCAAATTGTCGAGTTCTTCCGTCAGGAAGTTTAGCGGGGCTCGTCCTTGTCTCGGGGGGCGGTACATAACACAGAGGAGGAGCCCACTGTTATCAGTAAGTAACACCCTGAAGAACAGAGCTTCCGTCAGATGTGGCACAGCTACGTTGAGTTCCTGGGTTTAAAGGCCGTCCTTAAAGCAGGCAGCAACACCTCCACCTGCTCTATTTTTTCGGTCCTTCCTCACCCACAGGGAGTAGCCTGAAATCTTTCCAAACGTAGGTTCCACCTCATCGTTCAGCCATGTTTCCGTCACTGCGACAATGTCTGCACCATGTCGCAGCACGAAGTTATGGCTCAGGTCGCCCACATTGGTGCGAAATCCTCTGACGTTGGCGGAGACCACGGTCAGGTGACAGCTGGAGCGCCTGTTCCCTCGCGGCCTCGCGTTGGCTTGGGAGTGAGGTGTGGAGGTCAGGCGGGGCGCGTCAGTGTCTGCCCTGCCACGAGGAGCTGTTCCAGCCGAGGTAGTGTCCAGGTTGAGACTGCCAGGAGGGCTGGAGGGGGGCCTGAAAGGGCTGCGGGGGGGGGGGGAGGGTTGTTGCCGCGCCAATCCCTCTGTCAGAACCCTCATGATCATCCTCTCCTGCCTTTGCTCTTGGTGCTCGTCGGCAGCACGACTGTAGCACACCTCAGATGTGTGGCCGGGACAGGAGCAGTAGTCACAATGGGGCCTTTGCTCTCCTCTGTGCCTCACAGCGTGGGGGCTTGTGACTGAGTCAGCCCAACAGCCCGTTGCTGTTGGGCTGGGAGGGGGGATTCGCGCTGGGGTTGGTGTTGGGGACCACTGGAGGGGTGGTGGTGGTTGTGACAGTGAGAGTTGTGGTGTCCGCTGGACGTCTGAGAGGTTTGGGCTTCCCAGACTGCCACCACTGCCTCCAGTAGTCTGAGGAGGCACATACCCCATCCCAGGTGGTTTCTATAGAGTAGGGAGTGGCGGTGGTTGCGATGGTATGGCTGGAGACACCTCCGCCGCCTGTGCGTCCTTGAGGGTGTTTATCAGCTCCAGAAGCTCCATTAATTGTGGCTCCTTATCTATAATCCTGCCCCTTTGCAGCCTGAATGACTGAATTATAGTGTTGCTTTTTGTCACCTCTTTTTGTAGGTGAATGACAGCCGATATGAGGTCCTCCTTATTTAGTTCCCTCAAGTGTTGCCACGTATCTTCATTTTCCTCCTCAACCCCTCCATTGGTGGTGGGAGGCGTTGGGGGGGTTGCCGGTGAGGTAGGTGACTGGGTCCTCTATACAGTTCATCGCGCGCAGCTCTTGTGTGTCTACGCACCTGTACGTGTCCCGGTCACCGAGACAAGTCATGTGGCAGAGGTTGGAGCAGACATTTCCGCCATTACAGCTTATGTAGGGGTGTGCAACTGGCGCAGCAGCTCTGCCGCACACAGCGCACCACTGCTTGGGAGCATATCCTGGATGGTCCTGTCTTTTTATGGGGAAGTGGTCAGTCATTGTCCCGGCGTCCATACTCGAGGGGAAGGCGGTGGCGTGGGCGGTGGTGGGGGGGATGGCGGCCATATTCCCCTGGGGATTTAGGCAGGTGAGCAGGGAGTGCGAGTGTCGGCCGGTGCCTACTTAGTGATTAACGAGAACACAGCACTAAGACACTCGTAAGCACACGTGGAGAAACACTGCACTAGTCACTCGCTCACTTATTCACTGTTCACTTCGTCACAGGGTGTCTTGGTGTCGCCACTGTCTTTGTAAGTGTAGGGAGAATAGCGCTCTCTCTCTCTCTCTCTCTCTCTCTCTCTCTCTCTCTCTCTCTCTCTCTCTCTCTCTCTCTCTCTCTCTCTCTCTCTGTTCTAAATAAATAAGTGGAACGAAAATACTCTCTTCTGCTTGGTTCACAATAAATATAGTACCGAAATATTAGTTCCGTGTAAGCCACAGTAATATACACACCATATCAAAGATATTATAATCAAGGATAAGTGATCAAATTGGCCAAATTGAGGAAAAGGTTCACGCCGTCAGTTGAAACTAGAGGGCAGCAGCAGTGGAGAGTAGTGAAGGGGAGGGGGACCCCCGCCCAGTTGTTGACTCCACACAAAGGCAACGCTCCACCATCACATTCAAAATGTCCCCACGTACAACAACAAGGAAGAGTTTTTGCCGCTTTTGTGGCAAAATGTGAACAACTTGTCCACGGATGCGCCTTTATCTGTTCCTTAGAGATCCTAGAAGGTACGTAGTGGTAGATAATGATAAGATAAGTCAATAAATATGACACACATTTAAATAAAAAGCCATTCTATATATCGGAATATCTGCCTCACTGAGGAAACGTTAGGTAAATATCGTTAAAACATTTGCAAATCTAGCCTAACCTTATCCAGATTGCTCTAAATGTTGTGACATAGGGACTGGTTTTATTGTTGAGTTGGATTTTATTGGCACTGACACACATTTCACTTGCAGACGAATGCAGTGGCTCCAATGCAAGCTAACTGGAAAGACCACCACCTTGTTACCATAGCTTAATAATGCAGTCCCACGTCTCACGGGTAAGACAGTTATATATATATATATATATATATATATATATATATATATATATATATATATATATATATATATATATATATATATATATATATATTGGTTTATCTGGATATATATATATATATATATATTGTTATGCTGGCCCCCTGTCCACCACACCAACACACAGCTTCCAAGGCGACGACAGGTACACTCTTACCAACAGCGTCACCCTCAGGACAGCATACAGGACAGGGTCGGCAGCACACACACACAGGGACACTTCTCGGCGAAGATTCGTGGCTAGCGAGGGAAGCGAGGTACAGACCCACAGACCCCAGACTTACTCAGAGAGGCAGGAGTACAGTTAAAGGCACGACACAACTTCCTTACTTTACTGGCAAACAAGAGTAAATACAGGATGGCACACAGTACTTATACCATAACACAAACAGGGCAGGAACGCGTCCTCAGGGAGGCAGGCAGGCGCTCTTATCCTCAGGGAGAGCGGGGCAGGCTGGTGTCCTCTCAACCTCCCCACTCGGCAGCAACTTGTTCCTCTCTGGCCTCTCCCCTCACTGGCACTGTCTGTCGCCGGGCCCGGCGGGCCGGCGGCAGAAACTATTTGCTGAGTCGTCAAAAGCCCCCTTCTCCCTTGTGTCGCTCCTCCGGCCTCTCTCTCCCCGTCCGAGACACGTCTCTTCTACTGGCCAATCAGGCACAAGATATCCACCTGGTCGCAAACTCCAGCCCTTACAACCACCTCTGCACCAATGTCATCATTGCCAATCTGGTAGCATTGCCAACGCTATCTTCACACTAGGCGCCGCCGCAACACTACCCTCCCCCCACAAACTAGTCGTCCTCGACTATTCATGCTCGCTCCTCACCTGTAGTCCCTCCACCACAGGTCTTTTCCTCGATCTGAGGGTGAGACAAGTGGCTCACTCACTCTCATCATCTGCTGTCCCCTCTCACGTGCGCTCTGCTATCCACCCATCGCAGCCTCGTCCTCCACCTCGCTGTCTGGGCCCCTCCACCTGCCAACGCTTCTCCACGTAGCTAACGTTTTTCTCCACCTTGCCGCTGCAACGCTGCCACAGCCTCAGGCGACGTCTGTGGTAGCTCCTCCCCAGGTGGTCGTCCAGTAGCCTCAGGGAGGTACCGGCGGTTACCTCGGGGCATACAAGGCCGTGCCCCGGCGACATCCACCGCCATCCTCTCCCAGGGAGCGCCGAACTGGTACCACCTCAGCGCTGCTCTGGTACGTCGCTCAGATTCCTTCTCGGCGACGTAAACGTGGTACAGCTTGCACCACTCCACCTCATGTCCCATGCCAACCCAGCACAGGTGTCGGCACAGGCTATGCAGAGTCTTCCTGCGTCCCAGGTGCCCACCAGAGACACTAGCATGCGCCTCCTCCAGCAACTCAACCTGCAGGGAGAAAGGGTTTACCAGCAGCCACGTCTGCTGTGTCGCTGCATCCTCCACGCCCTTCTGCAACACGCTGTCTTGTACGTGCCACGTCTCCCCCTGCTCCATCAAGTCTTCGATAGCAGGAATTTCTGGCAAGAATTCCTCCTTGCACGGCTGCTCCTCCCTGCACGACTTCTCACCTTCCTCCGTCCACCCAAACACCGGGTGGACATGCTGTGTCGCTGCATCCTTCAAGTGCCTCTGCCACACACTGTCTTGTATGTGCAGCTTCTCCCTCTGCTTCACCGAGTCCACGGTAGCAGGACTTTCCAGCAAGAATTCCTCCTTGCACGGCTACACCTCGCCTTCCTCCGTCCACCCAAACACCGGGTGGACATGCTGCCCGCCGTCTCGCTGTGTGTCAGCCTCGCCCTGTCCGCTCTGCCTGCTCTCCACGGGGCTCACCTTCCCCGCGCCGCCGTCCACCTCATCACCGCAGCTGCTCACCGCTGCATGGCCTCCACTGCCTTCCCCAGTGGCGTCTGCTGCCTCATGTTCCCTCACGACTCCGCAGTTCAGCTCCAGTCTCTCCTCGACATCCGAACTCTTCACGGGGATCTCGACCTGTTTAACAGCGCCCTCAAGGACCACTGGTACGATTTCTCCACGTACCTGTCGCTGCATCCTTCCGAGGTCACCACACGCTGCATTCCCAAACGGGGAGTCCAGCCCCAACAGACAGGGTTTCTCCATGTCGGCAACAGAGACTCTCAGCTCACAGTGGCCTGTCCCACTACACAACTGCTGGTCTGACACAGGGGATGGGGCTGCCACAACTTCTTCCCCCACTCTGCTCCGGACGACTTCAGTGCTTCCCTCACAAGGTCGTCTCGCTGCCACCCGCTCCTCCCTTATTTCACTGAATACCCGTTTAATTTTCTGTACCATTTTGTCGAGCCAGTCGGCGTCCAGCCTTTCCGAGCCTGACTCACTGCTTTCCGGCTTCTCACTGCCTCTCGAGTCTGAATCCGCCATGGTGCCTTGTACCCGGCTCCAATGCAAGCTAACTGGAAAGACCACCACCTTGTTACCATAGCTTAATAATGCAGTCCCACGTCTCACGGGTAAGACAGTTATATATATATATATATATATATATATATATATATATATATATATATATATATATATATATATATATATATATATATATATATATTGTAAAGGCAAACGGGGAGCAATACTCTCTCCCGGCCTATCAAGAATAAAAAGGTCCACAGGAAGTGCTAATATCTGTCAAGGGGGAACAATAAACACTAGGAATGCTTCCTTAAATATATTAATTCGTGCACATAACACAATAAAAGAAACAGGAACCACTAAAGGCAACACGCCAATAACAAGGCACACTACTCCGGACAATCAGTACGAGAAATAAATCTTCCATGTTACGTCCCTTATGAAAGACTATAGTCTCGACAACGAAAACCAGAAAAGGGGCGCAACAACAGAAGATTCACTCTAAATACCTGTCACGGATGTAGAGGCAAACACAACTGAAGTAGGTGGTGGTCCTGTAGAAGTGGAGCAACGTAACCAGCCCAACGGTATCCGACGTCCAGTGAGAGCGAGAGGCTAAATCAAGCGAGGGTAGGTAACAGTGGAAGGTAGGCAGCTCAGGACCTTCCTCTCCGGCAGGGTAACAGCAGGTGACAGGAGAAGTCTTTCCACTAGCCTCGTCTTGATCGCTCTGCTGACTGGAGGGTGGTGTCCTATATATATAGCCTCGGCCGCGTGGCTCTCGTGATCCTCTGACACGTACGTGGTGGTTCGAAACGAGGAGTTGAACGAGCGGTTGAGGATGAACGAATGAAAGAGGAAGTGGCGAACGAGTGGCTGAAAGAGTCCTCCTGTCGGAAACCGGACTCGCTCGTTACCTCTGTCTTGAGGTAGTGGTTCGCCCTTACACCACCCCCGGAACAAGAATCTACTGGAGTAGATTAAGCATTACTAACACATACTTATATACATAAAAACAAAAAGGAACAAAACATAACTTAGTTAGAAGACCGACTCAAGAGGTCAGCACCCAAGTTGTCTTTGCCAGCAATATGTACAACCCGAAACTTGTCAGTCTGAAGGGCCAAAGCCCAACGAAGCAATCTATCATTTTTCCCCTTAAAGGTGGCTAAATACAAAAGAGGCTTGTGGTCAACTTCTAAAATAAATTCTTTACCTCGAAGGTAAAAATCAAACCTAGAGATGGAAAAAATAATGGCGAGACACTCTCGTTCGATTGTGGAGTACCGCTTCTCCCTGTCAAGGAGTTTCCTACTGGCATAGGCAACTGGATGTGGACATTCATCCTGGTACTGCAGCAGGACAGCTCCCAGACCATGAAGGGAAGCATCAGTCCGTAGGACGAAGGTCTCGTGGGGATCAGGCAATTTCAGGGATGTCAGTTGAGGCAGGGTGAAGTATACCATCTGGCGTCAAGGGCAGCTGTAAATCCGACTCAGAGTTAGTATCACCTTCCTGGATGACAGTCACCGTCTCGTCCCCGGGAGCGGTAAGTTCTTCCAGAGTAGGTGTTTCATCCCGTACTTCCGCCCGCTGCACGTGAGCCCTGCGGTGATACTTCTTCAATAAATTTGCATGGTAGAGTCTAGGTCCCCGAGGATCCTCAATGAGATAGTCAACCTTACCCCGCCTCTCCAGTACCTTATAGGGGCCGTTCCAGGTGATGAGCAGCTTACTGGTATCGCCAGGCAAGAGTACCAGCACCTCATCACCCGGCTTGAATTGTCGATCTTGTGACTTGAGATCGAAGTAAGTCTTGTACCGGGAACTGCTAACGTCCGCATGGTGTGCAGCAATCTGGGAACATTCGGCCAGCTTCTCCTGCAACTCGATGACATACTGGAAGCTGGTCCGTTCGTCCTCCTGGAGGGTGCGATCTTCCCACAGATCTCGCAGAACGGAGAGTGGACCTCGAACTGAACGGCCATACAGAAGTTCAAAGGTCGAAAACCCAGTCCGGTCACTCGGAAGTTCTCTTAGGGCAAATAAGGTGGGTATAAGATACCTATGCCACTCGGGGGGCTTCTCGGCACATAACTTACGTAGAACGGCTTTTAGAGGTCCGTGTAGTCTCTCGATCCGGCCGTTCCCACTAGGATGGAATGGAGTGGTGAAGATAGGTTTCACACCCAAAAGTTTGTGCAGTTCACTCATCAGGTTGGAAGTAAATTGAGTCCCACGGTCTGACAGTATTTCTCGCGGAATTCCAATTCTGGAGAAAATTGTAAGCAAGGCTTCAGCAACAGAAATTGTGTCTATGTCCTTTAAGGGTACAGCCTCTGGAAAACCAGTCGCAAAATCAATAAGGGTGAGGATGTACCTGTGACCATCAGATGAAGCCGGAGAAAGTGGTCCCACCAAGTCGATGGCAACACGTGCAAACGGTTGCGTGATGATAGGCATGGGATGCAGGTGTACTGGTCGTACACGTCCTTTAGCTGAAAAGCGTTGGCACTTGTCACAGGAACGGCAGAAGGCTCTGATATCCGTTCCCATACCAGGCCAGTAGAACTGTTCGGCGACCTTCAGTTCAGTTTTCCTGTGGGAGAAGTGGCCAGCCAAGGGGCCCTCATGAGCAACAGAGAGGATAATAGGACGACAGTCACGGGGAGCAACCAATGTTGTCTTGCCTACCTTATCCGGCCGATCAGAGGTTAAACATTTACGGTAAAGGAGGCCGTCAACCATGACGAATTGGTAGGTAGACCCGTTCCGCATTTTGTCAGCTTCTCCCGAGGCGGCTTTAGCTCTAGCAGCAGAGAGAGTGTCACAGGAGGCCTGAAGGCGACTGAAGTCATCAGGAGTCACAGAGAGATGCTGTAGAGCTGGCAGAGCTAAGGTGTGAACACGCTTCATCTTACCAGCTCTGGTCTGGACGGCACACACAGGATGGAGTTTTGGTACCGGAGAAGAGGTGTCAGCACAGGAAGTTGTTGGTGATGGCAAAACAGTCTGAGCCGGACGTGAAATAGCAGAGTCCATGGGGGAGGAGACATCTCTGGAATCAGCTGAGGAATGCAAACTATTAGGATTTCTAACTCCCGCAATGTTACCAACCAAAACGCCGGCGAACTTGATTGGGGCTCTGATGGCGTCCGTCCAACCTTCGTAATAGGGGCATCGAAGGTAGCAGGACACTACAGGAAATGTATCTACTCGTCCCAAGTAGTCGGCAACAAAGACTTTCCTGCAGTGGGAGGTATCGATATCAGGTAATACCTCTTCCGAGACCATCACACAGGAACAGCCAGTGTCCCGAATGATTGTGGAGACCCAAGCCCCGTTAACAGTACCAGAGGCTTGGAAATGAGGAACTCTTCGGTCGGACAGGCAAAATCCTACCTTATATGGAGACGTGGCAGACGTACCCTCCTTATAGTTGCGTGGATTCTTCGGGCAACGAGGACGAATGTGCCCGACTTCCCCACAACCATGGCAAGTCACGGACGAGGAAGTGTCCTTTCGGCCGCTGGCAGAGTTCGAAGGAGCTGGTGTTGCCTTGTTGGAAGGAGATAGATGAGATGGTCGAGTGGCCTTCCTAAAGCCGGTAGTTGCAGCGCGAGGAAGCGTTGGGTGAGCTGAGGTCCAGTCATCAGCTAGCTTAATGGCGTCCTTCAAAGCAGTGGGACGCCGTTCCTTGAGGAAAGTACGTAAGTCTGGAGGGAGGGAAGACAAGAACTGGTCAAGTATCATGAACTCCTTCAAATCAGCAAAAGTGTTACCTATTTCGGAAGCTTCCAACCATGCCTGAAACAGTATGGTCAGATGGAAGGAAAACTGTTGGAAAGTTTCCCCGGATGAAATCTTGGCATTCCGGAACTCAGCACGGTAACCATCAGGAGTCTTGTTAAATCCAGTGAGTAAGGCTTTCCTCAACAGGTCATAGTCTTTGGTGACATCAGCGGACAAAGAAGTATACAACGCGGCAGCCTTACCAGTAAGTAAGCTTCCAAGCCGTACTGCATAACTATCTTGCCTCACATTGAGTAACTCAGCAACTCGCTCGAAGCGGTTGAGGTAGGAAGTGATGTCTGCTCCATCCTGCAACAAGGGAAGCTTAGGACGACTTACCGGATCAACAACCGGGTCAGAAATGGGCTGTGAAGGTGCAGTAACACGAGCCAACTCAATCTCCTTGTTTGCTTGAATTTCGGCTATCTTGATCTTATGTTCACTTTCCCGTTCCTCACGTTGCCGTTCCTTCTCACGTTCCTCACGTTCCTTCTCACGTTCCTCACGTTGCCGTTCCTTCTCACGT
>CM035192.1:20009735-20054735 GCA_020233015.1 Callinectes sapidus
CAAATTCATATTAGGAGGATGAAAATTACTAAAAGAAAAGTTATTAAAATACAAAAAAAAAAAGAAAAATTCAAAGAAATACGAATCAAAGAAACTTACTAGTGCCTGTTTAAAAAGTGTGCTTCCAAAAAGCGTAGAGCAGTTTACCGCTAAGCCATCCAGAAGGCATACATCAATTTTCGGGTTAATATTATACAATACCCTATTGCAGGTAAAACCATATTTTACTCTCTCATGCATACTGTATATGCATATTGTACCATATTGTAGTCTATGAGTATGTGTGCGAGACAATATACACTGTTTACTGTACAGTACAGAACTGTATTGTACTCAATTTTCAATGTCCGGACTTTTTCATTCTCCGGACTTGGCCCAGTCTGTATTAGTCCCAAGAAACGACTGCCTGACTGCGTGTGTGTGTGTGTGTGTGTGTGTGTGTGTGTGTGTGTGTGTGTGTGTATATATATATATATATATTACACTGACCCCCCCCCCCCCCATCCACACACACCCAGCTTCCACGGCGTCGACAGGTACACTCTTCTTACAAACAGCGTCACCCTCAGGACAGCATACAGGACGGGGTTGGCAGCACACAGGGACACTTCTCGACGAAGATTCGTGGCTAGCAAGGGGAGCAAGGTAACAGACCCACAGGCCTCAGATTTACTCAGAGAGGCAGGAATACAGTTAAAGGCACGGCACTACTTCCTTACTTTACTAGCACACAAGAAAGTAAATACAGGATAGCACACAGTACTTAACAGCACTACACAAACAGGGCAGGATCGCATCCTCAGGGAGAGCGGGCGTCCTCTCATGGCAAAGCTGGCTACGTCTCTCCTCCTCACTGGGTGACTGGGCTGCAACTGCCTCCGCTGGGCTCACCCTCTGGTCGCCCAGCCACCAATTGCTGAGTCGGCAAAAGCCCACTTTCCTTTGTGTCGCTCTTCCGGCCGCGTCTCTCTCTCTCTCTCCCGTCCCAGATGCATCACTTCTACTGGCCAATCAGGCACAAGATATCCACCTGGCCACAAACTCCGGCAATCTTTACCACCTCCACACCAATGTCATCATTGCCAATGTAATAGCATTGCCAACGCTATCTTCACACTAGCCTCTGCCGCAACAATATATATATATATATATATATATATATATATATATTGTTGCGGCGACGCCTAGTGTGAAGATAGCGTTGGCAATGCTATTAGATTGGCAATGATGACATTGGTGTGGAGGTGGTAAAGATGGCGGGAGTTTGCGACCAGGTGGATATCTTGTGCCTGATTGGCCAGTAGAAGGGACGTGTCTGGGACGGGAGAGAGAGAGAGAGACACGGCCGGAGGAGCGACACAAAGGAAAGGGTTTTTTTTTTCGACTCAGCAATTGGTGGCTGGGCGACCGGAGGGTGAGCCCAGCAGAGGGAGTTGCAGCCCAGTCACCCAGTGAGAGAGGGCGCCTGCCTCTCCTGCTCTCCTTGAGGATGCGATCCTGCCTTGTTTGTGTAGTGGTTTTAAGTTCTGTGTGCCATCCTGTATTTACTCTCTTGTGTGCTAGTAAAGTAAGGAAGTTATGTCGTGCCTTTAACTGCATTCCTGCCTCTCTGAGTAAGTCTGGGCCCTGTGGGTCTGTCACCTCACTCCCCTTGCTAGCCACGAATCTTCGCCGAGAAGTGTCCCTGTGTGCTGCCGACCCCGTCCTGTATGCTGTCCTGAGAGTGACGCTGTTGGTAAGAAGAGTGTACCTGTCATCGCCGTGGAAGCTGTGTGTGCATGGACGGGGGGCCAGCGTAACAAATGGTGTCGGGAATTTTTGGGATAGTTTGGCTAGGGAGGTTGCCGGGTATAAAGGCACCATGGCGGACTGAGACTCGAGAGGCAGTGAGTAGCCGGAAGACAGTGAGTCATGCTTGGAAAGGCTGGAATCCTTGCTCGTTGAGTTGGCACAGAAAATGGCACAGGATTCAAGTACAGTGATGGCGCGGATAGGCAAAATGGCACAGTATTCAAGTGCAATGATGGCACGGATGGACAAAATGGAACTGGGATTCAGTGGAATTAAACAGGAAACCAGTGCAGCGGTGGTGCAATTGGATCGGTCGAGAGAGAAGCTCAGGGAGGAGCTGGTGGCAGCGAGACGAAGTTGTGAGGGAAGCACTGAAGTCGTCCAGAGCAGAGTGGAGGAAGAAGTTGTGGCAGCCCAATCCCCTGTGTCAGACCAGCAGTTGTGTGGCGTGACTGGCCACTGTGAGCTGAGAGTCTCTGTTGCCGACATGGAAGAACCTTGTCTGTTGGGGCTAGACTCCCTGTTTGGGAATGTAGCTTGTGATGACCTCGGAAGGATGCAGCGGCAGGTACGTGGATAAATCGTACCACTGGTCCTTGAGGGTGCTGCTAAACAGCTGGAGAGCCCCGTGACGAGTCCGGATGTTGAGGAGAGACTGGAGCTGAACTGCGGAGTCGTGAGGGAACGTGAGGCAGCAGACGTCACTGAGGAAGGTGGTGGAGGCCATGCAGCGGTGAGCAGCTGCGGTGGTGAGGTGGACGGTGGCGCGGGGAAGGTGGAGAGCGGGCAGAGCGAGGCTGGCCTGCAGCGAGACGGCGGCCAGCATGTCCACCCGGTGTTTGGGTGGACGGAGGAAGGCGAGGAGTCATGCAGGAAGGAGCAGCCATGCAGGGAGGAATTCTCGCCGGAAAGTCCTGCTGCTGGGGACTCGGTGGAGCAGGGAGAGACGCGACACGTACAAGATGGCGTGTTGCAGAAAGGCGTGGAGGATGCAGCACGGGAGCACACATGGCTGCGGGTAAACCCTTTCTCCCTGCAGATTGAGTTGCTTGGGGAGGCGCATGTTGGTGTCTCTGGTGGGTACCTGAGGCGCAGGAAGACTCTGCGTCGCCTGTGCCGACGCCCATGCTGGATTGGCATGGGATATGAAGTGGAGTGGTGCAAGCTGTACCACGTTTACGTCGCCGAGAAGGAATCTGAGCGACGTACTAGAGCAGCACTGAGGTGGTACCAGTTTGGCACTCCACAGGAGCCCCTCTTACCAGCGACGGATCCGAGGGGGACGAACCGCTAGGCTGAAAAGGAGAGGCAGTTTCACTGGGCGGGAGCCGCCGCACTCATCATGCCACTGTCATCACAGCATAGTGTCAACATGTACGTAGAAGAAGCAGCAAGCCTTTCGTTCTTGCAGATGATAATAATGATAATAATAAAAAGTCAACTTGCACTTCTGCAAGATTGCTGTTTAGCAGGAAAACACACCAGGTGGAGAGCTATGCTGGTTGTCGTGGCAATGTGCCCATCGCTCTTCTGATTGGCTAGGATCACTGGGTGCTAGCCAATAGAGAGGCAATGTGGCCTTCACACCGCCACCAAACCGCCAAATGTTTTCGCTCCCATTGAAGTGCATGTAAATCAACCCACCGCGGATCCGCGGCGGGTGACGGTGGATCTCGACCCACCCCGGTTCTCTAGCGGGAGGAAAAACGACGCGGTTGTGTGTGAATAGCTGCATTGACTTATATGGTAACATAACGACCGTGGTTTGAACTGCGCGGGACAAACCGTTAGTGTGAACAGGCCCTTAATAGCGTCGTCTGCATCGTCTGCCGCGAGAGCTACCCACCGGTCAAAATTATCACTCTCTGGACAAACACAGCCTGCATCGGACAATCCTCTGGACCACGGACTATGATCGAAAAATTGAAAGTACGATTAATTGAGGTTCGTAAATACGAGGGCTGACTGTATATTGCTGACACAGTAAACATCCGTAGAAAGAGGTCATCCTGTCTTGAAGCCAATAAATTTTGTACATATATATATATGTATATATATATATATATATATATATATATATATATATATATATATATATATATATATATATTGTACTCATGTGTGATCGTATAACTGATGTTGTTTGGGTGCATAAGAAACTCATGTGAGACATCTGTTGGCCACTCATGAAATATCGCATAAGTGAAAAGAAACATACCTAAATCATATATTTTGGGGGGGATTTTGGACCCCTCATAAATTAAAAAACACATAAAACAAACAAGCGTAAAACGAGAATTACCTGTTTGGAGGCAAATACCCTTAGAAACCTAGCTCTATCACATCCAAATTGACTGAAAAGTGTCATTAAGAGGAAAGGTGAACCAACAAAATACTAATACTACAGGAAAATATTGTTCTTTATTTCATATATATTATGACATTATGGTGGTTGTAAGTGGGTGGTAGTATATTTTTGACAAGTACTGTATATATATATATATATATATATATATATATATATACACCCTCTCTCTGCACTCAGCAGCATGTCTCAGGCCACAGGGTTCACACAGGCCTCTCCGGTGCACAAGCAGGGCAACAGGTCATAGGGGGGTTGCATAACTTCCACACGGTTCGGATGGGCAAGTGTAGCGAAGTGTACCTATAGCAGCTCAAAATGGGGGACAAAGCAAACACACAGAGTCACTTTGGCTAGTTTACTCAGCAAGCACTACAGGTAACACGGGGGACCGTGACACGCCTCACACAATGACAAAGGCGCGCTCAGCAAGACAACACAGCAAGGCGGCAGCTCGGGCCTCCTCACACCTCACACCTCATTCACGGCCTCCCAGCAGGCTTCCACTATGTCAACTAGGCACACACAGTCCAGGTGCACACACTGCCAATGCACAGGCACTATTACATGGCAGTCAGAATATATCTGTTCAGGAACAAGGGGAAGCGAGGCAGCTCTTCCCTCTGTCCTCCTCACTGGGCCCCAAATCTCTCCTCTCTGCTCTCTCCCCTCACTGCCTGTGGCCGGGACGATTTGCTGAATCGTCAACATTCCATCTGCCTCGCTCCGATACGCTTCTCTCTCTCCTTCCCGTCCCAGACCCGTTGCTTTTTTTTCTACTCTCACGCCCACCACGCACATACAGTACATATACACATACCCACGGCCACGGCCCCCCCATACATGGGTTCGTAACACTACCCCCATCTTGCAAAAAAGGCCGACCCGGTCGTCTTCAACTCCCTGCAAAAGAAAATGAACTAAACAGAATAAAAAAAAATAAATCACTTCTACTTCTTAACCTGCACAAGAACTAAATTTTTACATAATCCCTTAACCACTGCGGTGGCCTCCGAGCCCTGGTAGGCCTACTATTCTCAAACACCTGTCCTTGGGCCTCACCATCGCTGTCACCAGTCACCACTGTCACTTCTCGTTTCACCCTGGCTATCACTGTCTAGAGCAGGGTTGTCACCACTCTCACTCCCAGGTGAGGGAGGAGTTTGGACAGCGCCATCCTGGCCCTCCCAGGAAAAAGTGGCTTCTCCTGCATACCTCCACAGACGGTCCACATGCGATCAACGTGGACAATGTGCGGCCGCTTACGTGTGCCATCGCCCAGCTTGCAGATGATGTCTGAGAGCCGCTCCAGGACAGTACACGGGCTCTCCCAGTTGCTCTGCAGCCTCGGGGCGAGGCCTCATCTCTCGCGGGGATTGTACAAGGCAGACGCGGTCACCCACCGCATCTGCACGTCCCCGGCGCGCGGCTGGTACCAGCGTTGCTGCAACGCTGCCACAACCTCAGGCGACGTCTGTGGCAGCTCTCCCCCAGGTGGTTGTCCAGTAGCCGCCGGTAGGCAGCGGCATCCTCGGGGCTTACACGGCAGTGGCCCCGCATTACCCACCGCCATCGTCTTCCACGGGGCGCCGAACTGGTACCAACTCAGGGCTGCTCTGGTGCGTCGCTCCGATTCATTCTCGACGACGCCAACGTGGTACAACTTGCAGCACCAATCCTCCACTCCGTGTCCCATGCCAACCCAGCACAGGCAATGCAGAGTCTTCCTGTGCTCCAGGTGCCCACCAGAGACGCCAGCATGCGCCTCCTCCAGGAAATCAACCTGCAGGGGGAAAGGGTTTACCAGCAGCCACGTTTGCTGTGTTGCTGCATCCTCCACGCGCCTCTGCCACACACCGTCTTGTATGTCCAGCATCTCTTCCTGCTCCACCGAGTCCTCGGTAGCAGGAATTTCCGGCAAGAATTCCTCCTTGCACGGCTGCTCCTCCCTGCACGACTCCTCACCTTCCTCCATCCACCCAAACACCGGGTGGACATGCTGGCCGCCGTCCCGCTGCTGGCCAGCCTCGCTCTGTCCGCTTCCACTTCCTCCGGGGCCCACCTTCCTTGTTCCGCCGTTCACCTCACCACCGCAGCTGCTCACCGTTGCTTGGCCTCCACAGGCTTCCCCAGTGGCGTCCGCCGCCTCTCCCCTCACGACTCGGCAGTTCAGCTCCAGTCTCTTCTCGACATCCGGACTCGTCACGGGGCTCTCCACCTGTTTATTAGGACCCTCAAGGACCAGTGGTACGATTTCTCCACGTACCGGCCGCTGCATCCTTCCGAGGTCATCACACGCTGCATTCCCAAACAGGGAGTCTAGCCCCAACAGACAGGATTCTTCCATGTCGGCAACAGAGACTCTCAGCTCACAGTGGCCAGTCACGCCACACAACTGCTGGTCTGACACAGGGGATGGGGCTGCCACAACTTCTTCCCTCACTTGTGCGTTCTCTGCCGCCAGGTTCATTTGTGCTGACTACTCGTCCATTTTCACCTCCTGCAGTCCGATTTTCCTCAATTTCTGGCAAATTCCCGTCATCTGCTGGTCTATTTTCACTATTATTTCTGTCATCAGGGCTTGAAGCATCGACATCATGGCGGAACTTTCCTTTCTGGTCAATGTGACGTCACTAGCCTCGGCCACAAACACAGAGGCACCATCCCCGCCATCTTGTTGTCTGCGTTCATCCTCCATTTTGATTGATACTACAGTACTCGGCTATTCACTTTGCACCATCAACTATCCCGCTACTCCTGACACCACTGTTACGTTTCCCCCCCCTTTCTTCTTCTTCACATCCTCTCTCTGCCCTCAGCAGCACGTCTCAGGCCACAGGGTTCACACAGGCCTCCCGGGTGCACAAGCAGGGCAACAGGGCATAGGGGGGGTTGTGTAACTTCCACACGGTTCGGATGGGCAAGTGTAGCGATGTGTACCTATAGCAGCTCAAAATGGGGGACAAAGCAAACACACAGAGTTCACTTTGGCTAGTTTACTCAGCAAGCACTACAGGTAACACGGGGGACCGTGACACGCCTCAGACAATGACAAAGGCGCGCTCAGCAAGACGACACAGCAAGGCGGCAGCTCGGGCCTCCTCACAACTCACACCTCATTCACGGCCTCCCAGCAGGCTTCCACAATATCAACTAGGCACACACAGTCCAGGTGCACACACTGCCAATGCACAGGCACTATTACATGGCAGTCAGAATATATCTGTCCAGGAACAAGGGGAAGCGAGGCAGTTCTTCCCTCTCTCCTCCTCACTGAGCCCCAACTCTCTCCTCTCTGCTCTCTCCCCTCACTGCCTGTGGCCGGGACGATTTGCTGAATCGTCAACATTCCTTCTGCCTCGCTCCGATACGCCTCTCTCTCTCCTTCCCGTCCCAGACCCGTTGTTTCTTTTTCTACTCTCACGCCCACCACGCACATACATACACACATACCCATGGCCACGGTGCCCCCCATACATGGGTTCGTAACAATATATATATATATATATATATATATATATATATATATATATATATATATATATATATATATATATATATATATAATGTACGCATGTGTGACTTATTGTCTAACTGACACATAGGAATTCACGTGAGACATCTGTTGGTGGCCCTATTAAATAAAATATCACTTATAAGTAAGAAAAAAAAATAAATAAATAAAATAAATAAAATAAACATTTGTTCAGTTTTTAGACCTTGCGTATTTTTTTTTAAATTCATGAAACAAACTCATGTAAAACAGGAATTTCCCACATACGGGTATAAACAAAAGCTCCTGATCCCTCTCTCTCTATCACCGCCAATTATCCCACCACAGTCATGAGGAAAAAAAAAAATATTTTTGCATTGTCTGTGGTTTTCATTTAGAATCTTACAGAGGCACCAAAGGGGCTTATCACTGAAGAAAATAAGCCTAAAAGGAAGAATGAAGTGCCCACCATTGAATAGAAAAAGGAGATTATTAATAAACATGAGAAAAAAAACAGATACCAATCTTGCAGCTGAGTATTGTATGGCAAAATCTACAGTAGCCACCATACTGATGAACAAGGAGGCCAATAAGGGAGCTAATGTGAAAAATTAACTCGTGACCTGCAGAAGTGGAAGAAATGGAAAAATTGTTGATATACAAAATTTACTTGGAAATTTTTGTAAACTTTAGGTTTTCCTAAGATTAGAATGTATTACCTGATTTATAGTTATCAGTAGTTGAACTTTTTATATTTGAGCAGCCATCTGGAAGGAATGAAGGAAGTTCAAGTATTGGGTCTCCACTGTATATTCTTCTCAAAAAAAGAAGTGCAGTTTTTAACCAAAACATTAAACTGATCCCAGTAGTGCAGTTTCTAACCAAAACATCAAGCTGATCTCTCAGTTCTATAGAATTACAACTTCCACATCATATTTTCAAGGCACAACTTCATTACTTAACCTGTCACCAGCATCAGCATATATAACCAATTTTGCCTTTCATACCTGTAGAAGTTGAGTAAATTTTGCTTACATTTTTATTTATTCTAACTCTGCCATAACATATTTTGTAATTAACAACACAAAGAATCATAAAATCCTTAGCCTTCTGTAAAAAAAAGAATAGGATTTTTATTTGACGAAATATGGCATGGATCTAAACCATAACCAAACTTACAAATAACTTAGTGAACCTCTCAAGACCAAAAGCTGTACATCTTCAACAAATTCAAGTCTCTCAGGCTGTGGAAAGATAATTGTAGTACTTATTAATACCTGTATTACATATATATGAATTAAAAGTGTTACCATGTATGATCCAGACATTATAATACGCACTAGTGTTACAAACAGCATGAAGATGAGATAAAATGATGAATTAAATGCAAATCATTCTCTCCAGTATAAGTTTTATACTAGTACAATTGTCCTTTACTGAACATAGTCTGGTTCAACATAATTTTGATTTGTGTACAAAATTCTATACCATATAGTATGTCATCAAACATAAATAGTTTTGCTTGTGCATGTGATTTTTCCCATAGATAGGTCAGTAAGGCATCCACTACCTTATTTGGGCTAAGTATGATAGGAATAAGTGTTAGAGCATTCCCCATATGTCAATACAATGAAGATTTACTACTTCCTTATGTACAGAGTAATCATTACTTCTTTTGGGGCTGCATCAATAATGTTGAGAGAAGTGAAAATCAAATATTAATTTCATTCCATTCCCTAATCCTCTACTGCACATCCACTATTTTCATGAGTGCAGGAAAAATTTGCATGACTAAGATTCCAATGCTGCTTTCATTACTCAGTGGTTAGCATAGCATAAGACTAGTTTGCCTGTCATTGATTGTGGAGTCTTATCATTGGCCCATTTTAACTGCGAAACAATATTTCATGGACTACATTTCTTTATGACTACTGATTTTTTCAATAGAAATCTGCTTGGTATTTTTCATTCAATCCAATTTTTTTCATTTATGGATGCTGTTTTAGAAAGGGATTTATGTATTTTCTGCCTACCTATGCAGCAGCACAACCCACCTTCAGTGACTCAATTAGTGTGTGCTGCCAACTGTAAAATGCTGGTGATACATTCTGGCATCATGTCATATATACACTGGAAAAATACTATGATAGGGTGAGGAGTGTAAATGTCATAATTAATTTCATTTATATAAGTATTTTGGACACCAACTAGTTTGAAACATGTGTTATTCAGCAAGATTCTTTTTCACAAGATGATATGGACTTGAAATGCATTTCCTATGATCAACAGAGGAAAACATATATGCAGCTGTACATAAGGATGATAATTATGGTGTAATGTTCTGTGAATGACTTAAAAAAAAAATTCAAATAAGAAGTATGCTGAAGACAGTATGTTATAATGAAATTAAAAAGAAAACTTATATGATGTGTAACATGAGATAACATTTACCATACATGCTGAGATCTGTGATATGATGTGTAACATGAGACAAACATGTACTAAACACGCTCTCCCTGAGGACACAATCCTGCCCTGTTTGTGTTGTGATGTTAAGTACTGTGTGCCACCCTGTATTATTCTCTTGTGTGCCAGTAAAGTAAGGAAGTTGTGTCTTGCCTTTAACTGTATTCCTGCCTCTCTGAGTAAGTCTCGGGTCTGTGGGTCTGTTACCTCGCTCCTCTTGCTAGCCACGAACCTAAACAAGAAGTATCCCTGTCTGCTGTCGACCCGTCCTGGAGGCTGACACTGTTGGTAAGAAGAGTGTACCTGTCGTCGGCTGTGGAAGCTGTGTGTATGTGGACGGGGGCCAGCGTAACAATACATTATGTCATATCACCTCACTACTATATGGATTCTCCAACTTGACTCTGGGAAGACTTTCTGTTACAAAGACTATATAATTAATGGGAATGCTTTTCAGTTAAGAGAGAAATATTTCAGTATTATTATAAAGTGTCTTCCTACCCCAAGGATTCCAAGATAATTCTGAAATAGAAAGAAGAAAATATTTTTTTCATAAGCCTACTAGACTATGGTTTCATAGCTATTGCCTATACATAGGTATACTCCTCATAAATGGATCACCACCTATTAGTGGTAGCACTGTATTTTTTTATACATGCTCAGAAGGTGCAAGGTTATTAACAAAACTGAAAAAAACTATGAAATATGATTTTTTTTTTTTTTTTGTACTGATACGAGTACTGGTCCCTTCTCCATCTTCCTTTATACCTTATAGTACGCTATTCAGTATATCCATTACATAAATTTTTCCTTAAATTTTTATTACAAATTTACATGTTTTATCTCCCAAGTTAGAGCAGATGGATTAAAAAACGTCAATGTGTGAGACAAAATGAATTAATACAACATCCTGGTCCCAACCACAACACATAACCAAGGCACATCCATGGGAAGGGGAAGAAAATGATCACAGGTGGGAAAGGGCCAAAATGTTGGGGAATGTTTGAATTGGCTATGTAAGCACTGAATATGGAATGCCACAAGGCAAAAACAAAACAAAACAAAAAAAGATTTCTGAAGTGGTATGATGTATGCATAAAAAAAACTATTTATTATTGAGATGTACAATTAGGAAAACTCTACTTGCTGTAAGAAAAAGGTTAGAAGAATATTGTGAAATGTAAGATTTAATTCACTCACAATGCAAGGAATACTTTTAAAGGGAGATTATGAAATAAAGTATATACATTCTTTCCTTCTATTGTCATAATGAAAACAAGTGTTGAAATTTTCACTGGTTCAATGTAAAAATGTATTGTTATCATTACACTTCTTGCAGTCATTATTTTCTACTTGCTACAAAACCTGCACATTCATATCAACAACACTGATTATAGACCCATTCTTCTATACTTGTATAGTACCTAGTGCAAGATGAGACCTAGTTGGGTAAAACCTATATCAAAAGTCTTTTCTCTTGATAGTACTACTTATGTCTTTTATGTTGATAGTACATACAGGTTCTCACTTTTATTTAGATGAAACCAGAGAGTGCTTTTTAAACTTTTATCTAAAGCTCATGGCTCATAACCACAATATAAATTTGAATAAAAGCCATTTACAAAATAAGCTGACTTGTCTCGAGTTCTCACAATGTGTTTATTGACAAATTAGCTGAGCCATATTCAGTTTTTCAAATACACTCAAATAAGTACTAGTCTTCTATTTAGAAGTGGAAACAAAACTTAAATCATGAAGGGGTAATGCATCTTTTTATCGTAATTAGAGAATAAAAACATTTTAATTGTTTCCCTATTGCAATAATAAAATACTCAACTCATGTCATAAACATTTAAAACACATAAAGGCATAAAATATAGAAATACTGAGAAAATAATGGTTCAATATTATAGACCTAACATTACATACTTCAAAAGGATTTAATTAATATCGAATAACTAAGTATGACACAAATTAAATGAGTGATGTAATTGCTGTAGTAATCTGCCTGTCAAACTAGCCTACAGTATGATGAAAGTAGAAATGGTACATGATGGAAGGATGAAAGCAAGACCTTTCTTACAATTATTAGGAAAAATTTCACATTAAAAGGCAAATATAAATGACATTGCTGTTGATATGCAAAATACATAGTTCATCATAACAATATTCGGAAAAACTGCATAATTCCAGGGTGATAATAACATCATTATGTGTCCTAAAAGACATTCTTTAAAAGTAACTATGTAAACACAAAATGACATTTCTAAACATAAAATGTATTTTTTCACTTACCTGCTTCTTATATTAGCATTAACAATGCTCCCTATCTACCCAACCGTCTATACCACATTTAAATTACTCATCGTATTCCATCCCTGGCAACCTCTGGCAACCATTGGCAACCCTGCCTCCCGCAGCTGAGACTCTCATTCTTTCTTGAGGCCATGGCAAGGAGCGGGGAGGATGGGCGGGTAAAATACATATAAGAAGCAGGTAAGTGAAAAAATACATTTTATGTTTAAAAATGTCATTTGTTTCACATAAAACCTGCTTCTTATATTAGCAGATTCCCACATTAAAGGAGGTGGGTCACGCCATAGGTATGGAATACGACAAAGGGTGAATGGTCCAGACTAGAGAACTGCCGAATCTCACCGAAAACTAGGATCCAGAGATGGCGAGTTCAAGGAGATCACATGCAAGCGTCAGGCAGGGACTCTTGATCTCCTACAGAGTGTCCTCACAGAACCATAAGGGAAGGCAAAGGAGGAAAGGCGCACCCTGACCAAAACAACAGGCCACTACAACCGCGTGGCCAACACCAAAAAAGAAAATAACACAAGGAATTAGCCCGGGTAACTTCCCTCGGGAGGTTTCCTTAAGAACCAAAAACAGCGTACAGGCGAGAACGACCTGAGGAGAGGGCAGACTTATGACACCTCCAATGACACTCTCAAGATAAGGCACTTGCTGCCTTGAGGGAGGAACATGCTGAGGGTTAGCCTACCAAATTCCCAGCAGCAACCACTGGACCCAAGGCAAAGACATCACCTTCTTGCCTCTGGATGTCCCGAAGATAGTGGTTCATAAACACAGAATGAGTCCTCCAGCAGGCCGCCTCAAGAATAGAGGCAATGGAACAATTCTTCCAGAACAGCATAGACGTGGCAACACCCCTGACGTCATGAGCCCGGACCTTGAACAAGGGACAGAGATCCTCAGGAAAGGACGCGTGAGCTGCCCGAACTGTATCCCGAAGAAAGAAGGAGATTGCTGCCTTCGACATCGGTCGGTCGGGGTTCCGCACAGAGACAAACAGACTCCTAGGCCGACAAGAGGAAGACGTGAGCTGAAGGTAACAATTTACAGCCCTCACTGGACAAAGGAGTCGCTCCTCATCCTCACGACCCACAATAGGAGAAGGCTGCGAAGGCGGAACTCCCTAGGAATGGGGTTAAGGCCTGTTTCAGTCTTCGCCACAAACTCAGGGAGGTAGGAAAGAATGAGGTCCTGTCCCTGCGTAGCCGTGACCATGGACAGGGCACTGAGCTCACCCACCCTCTTGGCCGTAGCCAGGGCCACCAGGAAAAGCGTCTTCCTAGACAAATCCCGGAAGGAAACCTGACCTAAAGGTTCAAAGGGAGGACCCGTCAGGGCCTTAAGGACCACGTCCACATTCCACGAAGGAACTCGGCAAGGTGGCCGAGGAACCTGCCTGGAACAAGTCTTAATAACCTCCCGGAGAACTGCATCCGCGGAGAGGTCAAATCCCTTGAGGGAGAACACACCATTAAGCATAGCCTTGTACCCCTTAATGGCCGAAACTGAGAGTTTCCTCTCCTGGCGCAGAAAAACCAAAAAATCAGCAAACTTCTGGCTAGAAGGGTTGGAAACAGTGTGACCTTCCCTCTTGCACCACTCCCGAAACTGTCTCCACTTATGCTGGTAATTCACAAGAGTGGAAGGCCGTCGAGATCCCGCCAGGAATTCCGTGACACGAGAGGAATAGCCCCGGTGACGTAGGATTCGCTTGACAGTCTCCATGCGGCTAGCTGTAGCATGGGAAGGGCCTGATGGAACCTGCGAACGTGTGGCTGGCGGAGAAGGTCCCTGCGAAGGGGAAGGCGCCTGGGGGTGTCCACTGAAACCTGGACGAGATCTGGGAACCACTCCCTCTGAGGCCAAAACGGAGCAATCACGATGAGAGTGGCGCAATGCGCCGTCTGCAACTTGTTGAGAACCTTCCTAACCAACGGAAAGGATGGAAAAGCATAAAGATCCTGGTGATCCCAATTGTCATGGGATCCCGAAAAGGTGAGACAAAGTTCGGCAGCCGACAGTTGAGCCTTGTGGCAAAGAGGTCCACCGTGGGATAGCTCCAAGTCCTCCACAGGCGCCGGCACACGTCCTGGTGAAGGGTCCACTCGGTAGAGATGACCTGATCCTGCCTGCTGAGGCAATCTGCCAGGACATTGGAGGACCCTTTCACAAACTGGGGGGATTAATTGGACTGCATGATCCTCCGCCCACTGGAGCACCAACTGAGCCGCCGCATTCAGAACCCTTGAACGAGTCCCGCCCTCCTTGGCCAGGTACGCCAGAGCCGTGGCGTTGTCTGAGAACACTGCCACAGCCTTCCCGCGAAAATCCTCAGCGAAGTGGGAAAGACCGAGACGAATGGCCCTGAGCTCCAGAAGGTTGATGTGAAGGGACCGCTCCTGCGGGGTCCACAGGCCACTCACTGAGGCCTGAAGAACCGACGCCCCCCAACCCTGGGTTGATGCATCTGAGAACAGGGACACATCCGGAGAAACCAATTCCAGGGACTGACCCACCTGCAGAACGGGACTCAACAAACACCACCGAAAATCCTCCAGGAGCCCAGCGCTCCAAGGAACTGGAAACCTGTCCGACTGGGACCGACGGTCCCAAGATCGAGAAAGATGTAACTGTAGGCCCCGCATCCGCCGTCACGCCCCCGGAATGAGATGGATGAGAGAGGACATGTGGCCCAACAGAATCAACCAATCCCTTGCCGGGGGAGAGTGGACACTGAGGAAGGATTCGACCTGACGGCACAGATTCCCCAGGCGCTCCCGCGTCGGGAAAACCTTCAAAAGAGTAGACCGAATCTCCATCCCCAGATAAGTCCGGGACTGAGATGGGACAAGACTGGACTTGTCCAAGTTTATCTGAATACCCAGAGAGGCACACAGGTCGAGGAGAAACTCGGTTGCCTCGAGAGCCCCCTCCCTGGAGTGAGACAGCAGCAGCCAGTCGTCTAGCTAGCGGAGGAGACGAATCCCCCGCTGATGGGAAACCGCTGAAACCGGACCCATCATCCGAGAGAAAACCTGAGGGGCAGTGGACAGACCGAAGCAAAGGACCTTGAACTGATAATGCAGGCCCTTCCACACGAAGCGAAGGAACCTGCGGCTGTCGGGATGAACTGGAACTTGGAAGTAGGCGTCCTTGAGATCGATAGCTGTCATCCAGTCGTGACTGCGAATTGCAGACATGACCGTTCTTACCGTTTCCATCCGGAAACGGGTGGTGATGACATACCGATTGAGATGGGAAAGGTCTAGAATCGGATGGAAGCCGCCAGTGGCCTTTGGCACCACAAAGAGATGGCTGTAAAAGATTGGTGTCAATGGGGCCTCCTCCAACGCCCCTTTGTCTAAAAGAAGCCGAACTTCCCGATCCAATGCCACGGCCTTCACAGATCCCGAGGGGTAAGACCGGAACCCGACAGGAAGGGGGGTGATCGGAGGATTGGTAGTAAAAGGGATCCGGTAACCCTCGCTGAGGACAGCAAGGACCCAAGCCTCCGCTCCAATCGCGATCCAGCCTTCTAAATTGTAGGTAAGGCAACCCCCAACTGGAACCCGGGACAGATGGGGGTCTACTTCCGAAAAAACGGGCCCGACGGACGTGGGCGGGAGGAAGGAAGCCCGGAAGTAGGCCTACGCTGCTGAGGCACCCTCTGCCGGGAAGCAGGAGCCATACGACCAGCTGAAGTCGAGGGCCGAGAAGGGGCAGCAGCAGGAACAGTGCGGGAAGCACGCTCCACCAATGGAGTACCTGAAGTAGGGCGAGGTTTCACCAGTGCCCTAGCTGCCGCTTGCTGGAAGGAAATAGAAGCATCCTTCTCGGCAACCTGAAGGGCCGTCTGAACGCGAGCCTCATCAAAAAGGAAAGCGGAATCAATGGAAGATTTCCTCAAGTCCACCTTAATCGCAGACTTAAACATAGGTGGAAGGCGAGACAGTATCGCCTCCCGTCGCATGGCCTTGACATTGGCCAGGGCAAAAGTCGAATCTTTGGCAGTGTCCACCATAGCCAACTGAATACTCCGAAAGAGCTGATCAGCCAGAAGCCTGTCCTCCTGTCCAGGCTGCAAGGAAGATAAGAGCCGATAGAATGCTCCTATTCCCCAAAAGAGAAAATTCTGTGCCTCACATTGGCGAGCTAGAACACCTTCAAGGCGAGTCATGTCAGCATGCTGCACCGCCACCTGAGGTTCCTTCCCCTTAGTGGTGAGGGCAAGAGCCAAGTCGGTGTTGAGCTTTGCTGCCTTCCTTGCTGACTCATGGCCACTAACAGAGTACATCCTCCTGTACCGATTAGATGGGTAGCGGGCAAGAGACGGTCTGGATCCCTCAGTAGCCCGGAGGAGAGCGCTGGAGGCCGAATCCAGGGAGAAATCCATGGGCTGAGGCCTAGTAAGCCGAATGTGTTTCTCCACTTCAAGCCTGACTGCCCCAGGTGGGGCAGCCTGGTTAGTCGATTCAGCATACCCAAGAGCCTCTGGAAAACAGTGGGTAATGTATGCCATCATCGACTGAAAAAGGGGGGAGGGAACTGGATCCTGAGCCCCGGACTGCACCCCAGAACCGGCCTCGGAAATCCGATCCCACGGATCCTCAAGATCATCCTGCTCTGGATCCTGGGATCCAGGATGAGGGAGGGCCGAAGCTGGATCCATGAAGGACCCGATCCCAGATTCAAGAGGCGCCACTTGAGGATGTGGGGAAACCAAATGGAACTGGTCGTGGTGGTGAAAGGCATGGAAGGAGGGGGCGGCAAGATCCCGAGCTCCTGTGTGCCTTGTGGACCGAGGGGGGGATGGAGGCCTGGCCTGTGTAACACCCCCCTCTGGCTGTGAGGGCTTGACCGAGTCCTCAGTCAAATTGCCCTGGCTCACAGCCCGACCTTCACCCTGGGTCGCTGGGCGGGAGTGGCGGTTGGAAGACACACCTATCCCAGCCCCGGTCACGACCTAAGGGAGATACTGGATGTGTAGGAGCCAGATCTCCCCCCACCATAGGACGTGACCGTTTGATCCTCCATGGAACATCCTTGGGAGGCCTGGATCGCTTACCCAAGGAAGGAGGATCCAAAGGAACCTGATCTAAAACTACACCACCCGTGGACCTCTCCTTCCCCCGGTTACCCCCCGCCGGCACACCGGCTTGGAGTGACTGCACACTCTGCCTCGCGCTGGGGCCGGGAGGGGGGTTGGCAACGGACTTCACCGTACCTTGAACCGAGGGTAAGGAGGAAACTGAAAGAGAGACAGGATTAGGAGCTAACCTATTCTCTACCTCCCTAGACACCATCTCAGATAACATGGAAGGAAAGGAAACACTGTGACTCCCTTCACTAAACCCCAGAAAGGTTGCAAACCCTTTAAGGAAGGCAGACATATCAGGCGGAGGAACCACAGAAGGCACGGGGAACTGCGACACCGAATCCTCCGATTCTACGGGACCGCAGGCGGACCCCGAGATACGAGAGGAAGGGGACGCGGGGGGGAGGCTCCTGCCCCCAACATCCCCATGCGACTGACAGGAGGAGAGAAGCGCCTTCCTCCTAGCCTTATACTCACGCCTCCTCTGCAGTGTCCGCTGGTATTTAAAGGCACGAAGGACCAGCTTGGAGCTACAAGAACACTCCCGACACCGGCTGTTTACCTGACACACACCACCACGACATAGAATACATACGGTATGTGGATCAATCTTAATGCCTCCAAGGACTCTCCTGCAGCCGGTAGAGGCACACTCTCCTGGAGGAAGGTGTCGCACCACTCCCAGAAGAGGAGGAGTGAGGAGAAACAGCACCAGGCGAGGAGGCCAGGGGCCGTATCCACGAAAACTGTCTGAGGCCGACGCTGGCTAAGTACAAAATCGCACTTAGCTTATGGACGACGATTTAGGGCCGACGGCAGCCGTCGTGCTTAGTGCAGCTCAGCGAGCGCGCTCAGGACCAACCTGAGCGTGCTGGAACGCATCGCTTACCAAATGTCGACATGAATTATATTAAACGAAACATTATTATACTAAAATTTTCTTTGGTTTTTATTTGTATAAATTCACAATACAACTGCTGCTTAAGTAACATTAAGCAGACGAAAACACTTAAGAAAAAATAATAAATGTATTCCTGTTGGCAACGAGCAAACACTCCTCTCCCAGCAGCAGCGCTACTCTCAACACAGCAAGCACATCCATCACCTTTCCTCCCCAACTATACCAGGTAAGGCTTCAAGGTATCAACAAACATTGCTTATTAGTACTTTATCTGGTATTGGTGGAAAAAGCTGTTAGTTTAATACACATTAAAAAGGAGTAAACCAATGGGAAGTATGCATTATTGTATGCACTTTCTTTACTCATTTAGTATTTATAATAATTTAAAGTTTTACCTTAGGCGTCTCTCCTGAGGTCAACAGACTTAAAAAAACACACGATAAAACTGCATCAGTGAGTCCTTAATAGGTTTAAGTAGGTTAGGTGTTAACATAGGTTTGGTTTTAACTTGTAGCTTAGTATTTATAGATGGTAATTTATCATCCATACATAATGTCGACGGTGATGGTAAATTTTGCTGCTTATTGAAAAGGTGGTGGAAAGAAATAAACAAAAACTTAGTTCCATTCATAAAACCACACTTTAATTCATGGTGAGAAAATAGTATATTCGTATCTTTAAACAAACAAGCTTGACATATCACCTCAACATCACCTCCCTCCTCTCTACTCAAACTCTCCTGTAACCCTTGAACTTTCTCATTACTACACTTCCTTGCTTTCAGAACCTTTCTCACTTTCCCTCCCTCCCTAGTTTTTCTCTCACTTCCTATTTTCTTAAAAGTTCTTACTAATGCTTACTTTATTTAAGTCCATACAAGTTAGTCCAAACAAGTTTTATAGAAATAGCAAATATGGTTAAAATATTATTCCTCCATCAATAATACTGCTTATTGTTATAAAGGCTACATTCAGTGAAAGGAAAGAAAAATAGCAGTCTGTAAGTTAACATTCATTAATTGGAAATTTTTCCACACAAGGTGCCAGCCAAAGGCAATTATCTTCCTCCCCAAATTCCCAATATTTTTATGACATAAGGCGTTTTTACCAACGCATCAGAATATCAAACGCATCACACACTGTTTGATGTTCTTGCTTGTGGTTTATCAAACGCCTGGGACAGGCGTTTGATAATACGGCAGCGAATATGCTCGGAATAGCAAACACGCACTCTGATTGGCTGGAAGGTATTGCCATTCCTATCACATTTAATAATTACAATTCTGAGGCCCTGAGGGTTATGATAATTGTTTTATATGAAAAGAAGATCAAAGTAGTAACTTGTTCCTGGCATTAGAATTCAAAAGAATCGTCCATAAGACTTGAAATAAATGGTTGTGTTGTCTTGTAATACGTGGCAACTGTTCAGACATATGTCTAGTGAGGGACGTCCGTGTCAGTTCATGTGGTTGTGACTTCGTCTTCCAGTTATGTGAACTTGGTGTAGTTATGCTATATTTCCGTATAATACTTGCTGAAAAATAAGAATTAAAGGATTATCTTATTGCTGTATGCTACTGACATCCGTATTAAAGCAAATATATCGGAGAAATGATATTTGTTTTGAAATGCTGCTGCAATAACACGAACATTGCGTACATCATGGACGCTATACTGCTGTAACTGCTCTGTGTAGAGGCACCGGAAAGATTTCATTCCAACCATTTATCTCCAGAGAACCCTTAGTATACAAATAGTTACAATTAGCATTGGTCGACAATAATTACCTTTCCATGAAGTCACAAGCTACTGCTGCTGCTGCTACTGCTACAGCACCCATATCAGCCTCTGGCTGCATCTCTGCCACGCTTGCAACTGCCAATAGAGGCATCATAGGTCCTGATAGAAGAGACTGGTTTTCGTCATCTTCCATATAAGTATCAGAGTCGGTGCTGCTGTCCATTGTCTCGTCCCTTGGCTCACTTCTCAGTCTGGCTTGAAGTTCCCGCCACGGCTGCTGTCTGTGTTATGATCCGTACGACAGTTTTTCCGAGACGGTGCGAGCGAGGGTCGTCTGGTAGCACAGTAAGTCGTGTTTACCAGAGACCAGCCGGAACATCAAACAGTGTTTGATATTCTCATGCGCTGGTAAAAACGCCTTTAGTTCTTGTGTAGGTTAAGAAGTAGAAGTGATTTATTTTTATTTTATTCTGTTTAGTTTATTTTCTTTTGTAGGGAGTTGCGGACGGCCGGGTCGGCCTTTTTGCAAGAGGGGGGGTAGTGTTACGAACCCATGTATGGGGGGGCCGTGGCCGTGGGTATGTATGTGCGTGGTGGGCGTGACAGTAGAAAAAGAAGCAACGGGTCTGGGACGGGAAGGAGAGAGAGAGGCGTATCAAAGCGAGGCAGATTGGAATGTTGACGATTCAGCAAATAGTTTCTGCCGCCGCCGGCGACAGGCAGTGAGGGGAGAGAAGAGAGAGAAGAGAGTTGGGGCCCAGTGAGGAGGACAGAGGGAAGAGCTGCCTCGCTTCCCCTCGTTCCTGGATAGATATATTCTGAGACTGACTGCCATGTAATAGTGCCTGTGCGTTGGCAGTGTGTGCGCCTGGACTGTGCGTGCCTAGTTGACATTGTGGAGCCTGCTGGGAGGCCGTGAATGAGGTGTGAGGAGGTCCGAGCTGCCGCCTTGCTGTGTCGTCTTGCTGAGCGCGCCTTTGTCATTGTGTGAGGCGTGTCATGGTGTTACCTGTAGTGCTTGCTGAGTAAACTAGCCAAAGTGAACTCTGTGTGTTTGCTTTGTCCTCCATTTTGAGCTGCTATAGGTACACATCGCTACACTTGCCCATCCGAACCGTGTGGAAGTTACGCAACCCCCCTATGCCCTGTTGCCCTGCTTGTGCACCTGGGAGGCCTGTGTGAACCCTGTGGCCTGACACGTGCTGCAGAGGGCAGAGAGAGGGTGTGAAGAAGAAAAAAGGGCGGAAAAGGTAACAGTATCATTATGTACAAGTGAAGTAATATAATAACATTTTAGCAGTACACTGGAAATAGTTTACCATGATGTATCTTGAGAAACCAGGGCCAAAATGTTTAACATCTGGCAATTCTATTTCACATAGTTCTTACGATTATGAATAAGATCAAACTAATATTGTGTTGTTCACCCGTTTAGCATAATCAGTGTGCACTATTCAGCTAGAAAAAATTCTTTTAGAGTGTATCAGTCTCTATTTTGACGAATATCAAAGCGAGGCAAATCTTGCCACTTAAGATTCTGGAGACTGTCCCTAATCCAAGACCAGCAGCAAGGTGTGTTTACAAGTTGATGTGTTTCAAGCTGGAGGGCGGGAGGGCGCTGGGAACGCAGGACTACACGGGGTGTGTGGAAGCGGGGATACTGAAGCATGATCTGTGGGAATGACAGCAGACAGCGCCGTGATGAGGTCCTCCTCGGATGAAATCAAGACAAATATGAGTCATAACTGATCTCAGATGACTGACGGTCTCTGAGCTCGGGTATCTGCTGTTTAACTATTCAATATTAACATTAAATATCCGCCAAGAGAAGTTGACACTTAAAATCTATATTTATTTTCCATACTCTGATGAGAATCAAATATCTAGAGAGGCCTGGAAGTGCTGATCTTGCATTTTTATTGTTTATAAACGCCAAAAAGGTGAGATGAGAGAGTGCCAGTTTGTCGACTTTGACTTCACATCTCAGGAAAATACATTAAGGAGAGAAATGTTTTTTCTCATGCTATATTTTTCTTGCGAAGCTTTTTCATTACCCAACTCGTGCATGAAGTTACTTTGACACGTAACTGCTTTTATAACCATAGGTAAATCACGGTAAAGATTAAGTCATTTTTGGCTCGGTTATTGCTTAACTTGTAGAGCCATCTGGTCTCATTCTGGTGGCTGAGATTCATAAATAGCCCATTGTCACGCATGACCACGCATTGCTGGTCAGCACACCTCAGGAAGAACTCCGATCATCGCACACTTACCAGGTAAGTTACGATGATCTTATAAAGCATCCAAATACAGTGGTACCTCTGAATTCGAACACCCTTTGACTCGAACACTTCCCAATCCAAACACATTTGGTGAACAAATTTTGACCTCCAATCCAAACCTGTCCTCTTTGAACACAAACACACGTGTCGGCCGGTCCCGCTTCCATTTCTCCACTGTGAACACTCTGTTGTGCTTGATATTTTTGGATATTTTCTTGAAATTAGCCCTCATTACAGCTCCCAAGAAAGTGAAAAGTGACAGTGCAAGTGGTAGAAGGAAGTTGAAATGACTATCATCCACGTAGTTAAAATGTCTTTTTTATTTAAAATAAACTGGAATGGACTTCATGTTTTTACATTAATTTCAATGGTAAAAATTGCTTCCTAATTTGAATTTTTGCCATTTGTACTGCCAAAAAGAATGAATATGTTTGAATCAAGAGGTACCACTGTAGTTGATTTATTTGCCATTCTGAGTTCAGTGTATCATGTATCACCACCTCAAGAGCATTTTCTTCCTTGGTCTTGAGTATTTCCTCCTGTCCCAACTTGTAGCTCCATTTTGGCCTTCTTTTGATCTTGCCTAAATCCATCACATGACATTTTTTCACATTAAAATACAGTTTCCACCTCTTACTCCATTCATCAATATTGTCTATATCACCTTGTAGCTCTCAACAGTCATCAGTGTTTTTAACAACCCTCATTAATTTGGCGTCATCTGCAAACAGATTTATATAGCTGGTCACGCCACACTGCATATCATTTACATACATTTGGAACATTATGGGTGCTGAGACTGACCCCTGCGGTATATACTCCACTTGCTACATTTCTCCAACTTAAAGTTGCTTCCCTGATTACAGTTCTCATTCCTCTATCTTTCAAATAATCTTACATCCATTCTAATACTATCCCTCTCAGTTTACCTATGTGTTTCAGTTTCCATAAGAGTCTCTTGTATGGAACTCTACCAAATGCTTTTTTGATATCTAGGTAAACAGCATCCACCCACCCATTCCATTCCTTCAATTACTCGTGTATAGAAATAGAAACTTATTAGGTTCGTCACACATGGTTTTCCTTGTCTCAATCCAAATTGCCAATTAGATATAACTCTGTTGCCTTCCAAATATCTCTCATTTCTCTTTATTTAATATCTCAAAAATTTTGCTGTGTGTGTGTGTGTGTGTGTGTGTGTGTGTGTGTGTTACAGTAAGGCTTAATGTTTACCACAGGGTTATAGGTTTGTTTTATGTCCAGTGTATAAGTCGACCCCTTGATTTAGGAGCCTCAAAATTGGTGCACCATTATAAACATGACACCAAAGCCAGCTCTGACTCGCCACTTTATCAGTGAACACTTGTCATCTGTTATGAGAGGAGCTCACCCTATCAAGGAGCCAATAAATTGTGTACATTGCTATTCCTATATTCACAAGGCTCAGAGAGGAAGAACCAACATGGAACTGAAGCCAGATCTGACTCACCACTCTATCAGTGAGCATTTGTCATCTGTGACAAGAGGATTTCACCCTGTCAAGGAACCAATAAATTGTGTACATTCCTATTCCTATATTCACAAGGCTCAGAGATGAAGAACCATCAATGGTAGACCTAGTATTCACAAAAAAAAAAAAAAAAAAAAAAAAAAAAAAAAAAAAAAAAAAAAAAAAAAAAAAAAAAAAAAAAAACAGTCCCATTGTCAAGTACCAAAGCCCAGTGGGGAGAAGTGATCATGTCTTGATAGAAATAGAATTACAAGAATGGGCCATAATAAAAGAAGAGGATTATAAAAATGGAAGATTGAATTTTGCAAGGACCAATTTCAAAGACTTGAGTAAATATTTTGGAAGTAAAGAATGGGGAGGGATCATGAGTGGCAAAACAGCACAGGAGAAATATGAAATATTCCTAAGGAAACAAAATGAGTGTGTGGAAAAGTAGGTACCAATATAGAGAGTAAGGAGTAGCAAACACACATAGTACAATGCCAGATTTGCAGAAGCAAAGAGGGTAAAGAATAGCACTTGGTGGAAACAGAGAAAAAAAAAAACAGAAAAATGCAAACAATAATAAGAGATGCAAGGAAGCAAAAAATGAATATGTCAGAATGAGAGAGAGGACGAAATAGCTTCTGAAAAGGATGTGGTAGAGAAGTGTGAAAATGAACCCAAGCTTTTCTATAAGTATATTAATGGAAAGATGAAGTGTAAAGAGACCATAGATAAGACAGTAAAGAGAGAAAAAACATACCAAACAGGAGAAGAGCTGTGTTGTCAGGAAAATCTATGAGATACTGATTAAAGAGAAATTGGTGAGATATTTGGAAGAGAATGGAGTTATATCAAATAGACAATTTGGATTCAGACAAGGAAAATTGTGTGTGATGAGCCAGGTAAGTTTTTACACACAAGTTATTGAAGGAGCCACAAGCAGAGATGGGTAGGTAGATGCTGTTTACCTAGACATCAAAAAAGCACTTGACAGAGTTCCCCACAGGAGACTCTTATGGAAATTGATATACATAGGTGGGCTGAGAGGGAAAATATTAGAGTGGATGCAAGATTATTTAAAGGATAGAGAACTGAAAACTGTAATCAGAGATGTAGCTTCAAATTGGAGAAATGTAACAAGTGGAGTCAGGGTCAGTCTTAGCACCCATAATGTTCCAGGTATATGCAAATGACATGCAGTGTGGTGTGACCAGTTACATGAACCTGTTTGCAGATGACGCTAAATTAATGAAGGTTTTTAAAAGCATTGATGACTGTTGAGAGTTACAAGGTGATATAGACAAGATCTATGAATGGAGCAAAAGATGGAATTTGATTTCAATGCAAAGAAATGCCATGTGATGGAGCAAGCCAAAAGCAAAAGAAATGGAGTTATGAGATGGGACAGGAAGTAATACTTCAGAACAAGGATGAAAAAGATCTCGGTGTGGTGGTACAAGATACACTGATTCCAGAATGGCACATAAGCCAACTATTTGGATCAACATACATATTAACCAATATTAGGGTGGCTTTCCACTATATGGATAAGGATATGATGAGAAAAATCCTAACCAGTATGATATGTCTGAGTGTATCAGTTATATATTAATATTATATATAACTTCATATCAATCCCACATGTTCATCACACATGTACTCTCTGTTTCCAAAAGTAGCTCCACCTTACAAATACATGTTCCCTTCTCCTCCCTATCTGATATCTTAGGTCCTTTCTACACATCCATATCAAACCCCTGGCTTCTGACTTCTCTGTCTCTTGACCTCTCCCTCTCCTGACCTCACCTTCTTAAGCACATCTAAGCCACACCTTCTATCACAAGCTCCGCCTCCAAACATCTTAAAAACACACGTTTCCTACACACAGCCTTAGTCATCATTCAGACAGCACTCATCTCTTATGCATTCTTATCATCTACGTTCAACAGGCATTCACTATAGCCTACTTCACTCACTTGTACCCAAGTGAAAAATCATATAAGAAAATTTGAAAGGATTCAAAGAGTAGCTACAAAAATGGTACCAAAATTAAGAGACAGTTTAAAAGAAATGGGACTGGTAACTCTGCAAGATAGAAGGAAGAGAGATCTAATAACTCTACACAAGATAGTAAATGGCATTGAAAAGCTGGAGAAGCAGGACCTGGTGATAATGGAGGAAGGAACTAGACAGATGAGAGGACACTCAAAGAAGATAAAAAAAGAGCCGATGTTTAAAGGACATTAAAAAGTACACTTTTCTACATAGAACAGTGGATATTTGGAATGGATTAAAGGAGGATGTTGTTACAACAACCAACATACATAATTTCAAGGAAATGTTGGATATATGGAGATATGGAGACAGGACACTATGAGGCCTGCTCAAACCCTGTATGATACAACTAGGTAAATACACACACACACACACACATATGTTGGATATATGGAAACATACATATACACATATATATATATATATATATATATATATATATATATATATATATATATATATATATATATATATATATATATATATACTGAAATAGGAATGCACACAATTTATTGGCTCCTTGACAGGGTGAGCTCCTTTCTTCAAGGATGTCAAATGTTTGAGTGCCATGGCAAGTTGGTGACAGCATCGGTGTCATGTTTACAATGGTGGGCAGTTGTAAACATGACACTGACACTGTCACCTACTTGCCACAGCACTCAGTAAACATTTGACATCTATGTATGTATGTATGTATGTATGTATGTATGTATGTATGTATATATATTTATGTAACTTTTGTTTTACATTCAGGAACTCAACACCCCCATAAATCAAGTTACCTGTATAACAAGGGAATAGGCCATGTTAAATCAAGACTTGGAAGATTTACGGTAAGATAAAAAGTGAGAAATGTACTGCAAAGTAAACAAACAAAATAAGTTGGAATCATAGACAATAAGAATAAGTCAAATATGAATACAGTGTTTGTATCTCAAATATTGTTTGGTACAGCAAGTAATCACTTGTACAATTAATTATCCAGTATATCTATGGAAGGGAATCCTTTCAAAACACTTAACATCTCTCCTTTTTTCAATCCTCACCACCTTTCTCTTATGTTGTTAACTCTCCTGTCTTCAGGTTGAGTGAAGTTAATTTTCATCAGTTAGGTTGGTTGTAACCGAATTAATCTATTTTATCAATTAAGTTTATTATTTTAATTTGAGTTTTCCCTCTCCTTACTTTAGAACAAGTTCATGCATCAAAATTTGCTGTAAAAACTTAGGTTTTTACAGCAGTCATCTGGGATTCAGCAGATTAATATATTTCATATCAATTTATATTGGAAAAATGGTGTTGGTTTACAAGCAGCCTTTAAGAATGAATTAAGTTTGAGGACTGAGCTTTCACTGAACTGTTGAAATAATTTGTAAATGAATAAATATAAAACTATTAATACAAAAACATTTAGTACCACAGTTCATATAATGGTAGTGTACAATACAAACTTTAATATACAGCTGTCAATATGAAGTGTCAAGTGGTGCAGGTAGTTTGAAAATATTTTAGTTTTTTGTGATGTCAAAGTCAAGTCAGACCCATGGTAATATTTTAAAATTGCTTTCTTTATAACTCTAATTCAAATCATATGTAATGCAGGTTGTTAGTGGAACTTTCACTGATGAGTGCATGCCATCTTATCAACACACTTGATGAGACCCATAGCATATGGCCTATGTTAGGGTGAAGAACACTCCATAAGAAGTATTGTACATCTGCTGTGGTCTCAGGATTGGAGTTTATGCAAGGTACAGAACAGCTTCATCATTGCTTGTTGGGAATGCATTGGTGTGTGGCCAGCTGTGCTGAGCCTTTACTTTTGGAAACTAGTATAAAGCCTATCTCTTTCCACCAAGGGGGTTGACAGACTAAGACAGTATATACTTTGTGCATGAATGTCTAGGACAATAGCAGAATTTGCCCCCAAGTTGTATCTGATTTCATTGTGTATACTTCGTTGTCCTCTGTGAAGAGAACAAGAGTGACAAGGTTCCCAACAGGGCCCGCTAAAACTTACCATCATGCACTTAATGGTTCCCACTATGTATGAATAGTTTATTTGTATAAAGGAATAAACATATAAATACATAGACACACATATAGTTAATGCCAAAAGTCTTGGAACAAAAATCTAGTACCAAGACTATTAAGCATCCCTTATAGCCTTATAACCTTGGTTCAAATTCAAGTTAAATGTTGGTGCAACACAGGAAGGTAAAGTGCACTGAGCTTAGTCAGCTAATAATAGTTTGAACTGGATAATGTGTCCTGTACATTCACAGGTGGTGCTTCGAGTTTTGTGTTGTGTCAGCTCACATAGTCAATGAGTGTGACCACTGTTCCTTACTTTGCCTTTTCTGAAGATATGAGAGGCAGCAAAGAACATACAAAGGAACAGATTTCTGTCATAGCTTGGGAGGAAGTCTAACATGGAGATTGCTAATATTAACCTGTTAAGCTGCACCTGCAACATATCTTCCACAATGCATTAGTTATTTTGAATTCAGCACATCTTTGGTGCCCATTTCTACAAGGTAATGTTTGGTAATTCATAGGTTGTCCACCCCCACCTATTTTGCTAATCTAGTTCGTTTTTTTGTCATCATGGAGGGTAGACATGATTTATTGGCCATGATGGCCATTGTCATAACTAAACAAAGATAAATATTGAGCTCATACATGGTGTACATCCATATTTCAATGTGTTCTTTCAGATCATAAGAGAAAAAGTTTTGGGGGTGGGTTAAAAAATCAACCACTTAACTTGAAATCATTGCCACAGCTAAATGAACAAAAATAATGAGTTCATATTTGGTTTACAACCTATGATCTTTCAGATCATAAGAGAAAAAATTATCTGGGGGCATAAAAGAATTGCACACCACTGAGGCATCTAAAAATTTGGGTGTCACAGCCAATAGATTAATAGCATAGAACTCCATACTGTGCAGTGCTGGACAAGGAAAACAAAATAAAAGAGGCAATGAAGGTTTACCACTCCACAAGAAGAGGTCTTGGAGGCCACACATATGCTCCATGAGAAGCATGAAGATATCAAGTGGACAAAGAACAAGTAAATGGAAAGGAACTCAGGGAATGAGTCCACAACTTCTTCAAAATGTCTCCTTTAAAATGGTACAACAATGCCTCTGTGATGACTTTGGCTTCCAGTATCACTTCCCAAAGAGGAATCCACTGATTGTTAACAAACCAGCAGAGAAAAAAATGGATGTTTTCCCCAAAAAAATACTTTGATTTGGACCATGGAGAGATTAGGAGGTAATATTCAGTAACTGGGAACCAGGAGGGAAAGGTGAGAATGCAGCAAGGCTTAGATCCATGCCACCCAAAGCACCCCAATCATGTCATGGTGTGGGGGTCATCTGGTTACCATGGAGTAAGAAAACTTGAAGTTTGGAAAAAAAATCAATTTAATGAAAGATATTCGGAACTACTTGTTGATCACCTGAAAGACTGCTGTACTGAGTGTCAAAGTGAAATCACTCGGCTAAAATAGTCTGTAATTGGCTGGACCGCGTGGGAGTGGACTACATTACAGGCTAGCCAGCAAACAGTACTGATCTTAGCCTCATGAAGAATCTGTGGGCTATAATAAAAAGCAATTTAAGGGCTGTGACACATTCATTATCCTGAAGTTGGTCCAGAACCTCCAATACATTTGGGCACACTTTAAAGCTTCCCTCCTCCAAAATCTTGCAATGTCAGTCCCCTTCATCTGCAGAGCTGTATAAAAAGAAAAAGCTAACCCACAAAATAGTAAGGACTGTAAGTTCCAAAATAATTGTAATTTTCCATATTCAGTTTTTTGTATATGAACAGATATCTGCTACCATTTTTGGTGATGTTATTCAGTGGTAAATGATGTCTTCTTTTCTCTTTATAACATCAAAATTTGGGAAAGGTTTTTCAGCTCTTTGTAGGACAACCTTGCTGCTGTGGTGTTGCCAGCTTTCCACCATCAAAAAATTGTTTGTTTTGTTGGTGCACAGCTCTTTCACTCACACCAACAATTATGGCCATATCATTTGTGGGTTTCTCTGCCTTCTACAGGCTTATTATGAATCCAATTTCCTCTTTGCTCGAGTCACTTCTCTTGTCCATATTATCACTAGGACACAAAATCTGAAGGGAGCTGGGTGCAGAGGGTGAAGGACATGGGGGAGAGCAAAAAACTTGCAAACCCTCCCACTGGCTTGGCTGCAGGATAACTTGTAATTTCTCCCCCTCCCCCACACACTCCTTCCTTTGTCTCCTGTCTCTTCTCATATGCTAGACAAGTGCTATGCACCTTAACTCAGGCTGGCCAGCATCAAGGGTGTTGAATTGATTTGCACCACTACATTAGTCAGTGACCCGCTCCCAACTAATACAAAGGTGGGCACTATACGGTATACTGGGCAAAAGTTGTAAGTTTCAGAAATGGAAAATTTGAAAACTCCAAATTGGAAATATTCTATGGGCAAATGTTTTGCATTTCAGTTTATAAGTTACGGTATTGGACCTCAATAGCTTTATTTATCAGTCTCATAAGAAAGGCAATTTTGAAATCAAACCTACATTCTGTCAGAGAAGGGCATTCAGGAAAGAAATGTTTTTGCTCTAAACTCACATTCCTGCACTATTGCAAAATCTAATTGCTCCTAAATGAATGGCTCATGGGAAGTGGGATGAAAGGGATACGAGAAAGGAAGGTGTGCTTAACCTGACACTTGGTAATTAGTGCCACCGCTATAGTAAAACCAAATTGTACGGACCCATAGGGTAGGGCCAATAATCCATGTGCCATTGCTATATCTGTTATTACTTCAAAGGAAATGGAATAACAGCTCTTCTTTATTTAATTTAATGTATGACTTCACTAAGTAGAAGAAGAAAGACATGAAGATCTCTGCATGTGGTTGTGGCTTAAGTTAACTAAATAAACTAAAGGTGCTGGTTATATATGTGAAATTGAAATTGATAATTTCCATAATATTTTCTGTTATATCCCCAGTGGTGGAAAGAAACACAGAAACAAATCCTTTTCACTGTAGCTTCAAATAATCCTGTTGCATCTGCTGTTCTCTTCCTTGCTTAATTTGCAGGTGTAGTGGTCCTCAATTTGCCTTTTCTTTTAAGAAGTATTTATTAATCTTTTATATGAATTCCTTGGTCTGGCTGTGCAACACACAGTGGGATAGGAAAGCATCTGAGTATCCTTCCATTGTGGTGATCAGATGAGAAGTGAGTTGATTTCCACCTGTGTGGTGACCTGACTTATCCTCCTTCCTCCACGGAAAATCCTGGTTTGGGTTGAGTTGCAATGTCACCTGACCTGATATGCCACTTCGTCATACATGTACATGAAATACCTCCATTTAATTTCAAATACAACACTTATATAACCTGCTACTTCATGAAGTCAGAATACTGTTGAAACACTTTCTTGATAATAATATGATTAAAGAACCATGAGCAGTAAAAGGTGAATATTTTGGTTGGAGATCTGGTAGCATGGTGGCTCAGACCCTATAGCTCAGTATAATTTGGTTTTACTATAGCAGGGTTCACTAAGTGGGAAATTTCTTGACAGATTTGCATTTTACAGTCTTCATCAATACAAATTTACCAAGTGTATTGACTCTGCCACAAATGCAAAGCAGCAAATAAAAACTACATTCCAATGGTTCCGGAAATGTTTGTAGAAGGGCTTCACTTTGATGAAAGAAAACCTTTTATGGCAGCAAATATAATACCAAACTACTTAAATTTGGGATGTTATACTTAAATTGTACAAAAAATGTTAATAAAAAATTTGATTGAGACCATATGAGGGCCCCAGAACCATAGGAGCTCAAGCCGCCTCCCCAATTATTGAGGTATTCATATTTCCGGAATTGGCAACTCTTCCCCTGTCTGGCTACGTTGTTTCTGACACCGTTTTCCGATTTCAAAAAGGTTAAAAGTCTTGTAGAAGCCAGTGTACTCTCTACCTATCAATACGTAAAGCACTATTCTATGTATGGCGTTTGAGCCTGGGGTCGTGTCAATTTTGGACCAGAGGGGCTCAAAGTTAGCGGGAGGTAGCCAGCCAATGAGAGCGCACGGCACACAGCCCATAGGCAAATCTCGTCCAATCAGCATTTTCTTCCATATGAAATGCGTTACCATGGGCCAATCAGCACACTGCTACGATAACCTCATGGAGTATGACGAATGACAGTAGTAACTTCACCACCCCTCCCCCAACCTCTAACTTCTTTAGCAGATGTATAGCAACATAATGAGTGAGTACAGATTATCCAGTCTTTTCTTTGAATAACAAGTTCCACATGTTAATCCTTTGTTTAACCATCATTACTGTGTTAATTTTTATGATTTCCTCTAACATCTCATTAACAATTTGTGTTGCTTTCTTTTAAGTAACTATTGTACTGTACTATGTACCAATACTTGTATGTTCTATTTTTCTTACATTTACCTTGTGATGCAATTCTTTAATGCGCTTAATGTATTATTTTAATTATTATTATTATTATTATTATTATTATTATTATTATTATTACTATCATTTTATTATCATCATCATCATCATTATTGCTATAATATCCCTTTTCTTATTGCGACACAAAGAAAGTGTAAAACAATCATTATTTATTTCATTAAAAATTTTTGTCAAGGTTTAAATCACGGGTCATGCAATGAATTGTACGGAAACTTGAGGGGGGGGCTACATTTGACGTGCTAGCACTTAAATGCACCATACATTTTCTTTCATTCTTGGCCAAAAAAATTCTGAAGAACAGGGCTATTGTCTGAAACTTAGTTGATATCAATATCTTTCTTAGAAGTGGAGTTATCGTTTATAGACTTTAGACGCATTTTTCTCAGTTTTTAGAAAATGGCGCTTGAGTCCCTGTGGTTCTGGGGCCCTCATATGTATCAGCTAAGTTACAAGTCAACACAAACACACACACACACATGTGTGTGTGTGGCACTGTTCAAAGTGGATGTGAATATGACAGCTCCAGCAGTGGACAGACCAAGGACTATTAAGCCCAAGAGACCAGGTGATGATGTATTGCAGGGGGAGAGGGGCCTGGGCTAGTGATTCCATTTCTTACATTTTATTGGATTGGTTTGTGTTGAGGGCCTTGAGAGCAACAAAAAAATAGTGGAAGGGGTGGAGAAGGAAGATGGCGTCACCAGTATTGTAAACAACACAAGTCAAGTAGCATGACCTAGAGAATTGATAGAAACATCTGCAAGACTGCAACAGCTGGGAGGTTGGTACACAGAAAGTTTTCTGGATTTCAGGAGGAAAAGACCAATACGTGAAGGATGATAGCAGTGGAAAGGGAGATTCAGTGTCTGAGTGAGATGGTCATCAGAATATTTGAAAAACAAGATAAGCTGATTGAGGAAAACGGAGTGCTAAGAGAAAAATGCAGAAAAAGTTAGAAAATAAAGTTAAATTGAACTATGACATCAAAAAAATCCATGGATGAAATAAAAGAGAAAACAGTACCCTATAGGACAAATGCAAGGAGTATGAGGTAGCATTGAAAGGATTCAAGGAAAAGGTAGACACTAGTGTGGGGACAGAAGAAGTGATAAGTGGAACAAACCTGGAAGAGTGGAAAACAGTCTGGAAAAAAGAACTGAGAAGGAAAAAGTGAACTTTACGGAGGTAGTAAAGCAACAAATACATAAAAAAACAAAGGATACAGTTATACAAGTGATTAAGGTAAAGGAGTAATAAGTGAGGGGCATGGTAGATAAAAAGAAATGTGTGGTTATATATGTGTTACAAGAGAGAAAAAAAGCAAAATTTGTGAAGGAAAAGGAGAGAGAGCAAATTAAGCAAATTATCCCAGTGGTTCAGGATGAAGATCAGAGTGGATAAAGGAATGGAAGTGTATAGACTTGGAAAATATAGTGAGGAATCTAAAAGGTTGCTAAAAATTCAAATGAGATCACAAATAAGGATAGAAGAAATATTGGGAAGAACTGGGAAGCTAGCTGAAAGCACACAATATAGCAACATCTGGATAAGGAAAGATATGAACCAGGAAGAAAGGGAAAAAGAGAGAAACCTGAGAAGTGCAGATATAGAAAAAAATGAGGGAAGGACATAGACCAAGAAGAAATTCTACTAGAGAGTGCTAGACATGAGACTAAAAAAGTGGTATATCCAAGAAGAGGAAGGAAAACATTAAGTCATGTATACTAACATAGATGGGTTTATATCAGAAATGTTGGAAATGAGAGATTATGCATTGGAAAATAAACTGGATGTGGTATGTATAACAGAACCAAAACTAAACAAAGATATTCAAATTAATTACAAGGAACAGAGATATGATGTTAGTAGGAGAGAAAGAAAAGGAAAAGTAGGAGGAGGAGTAGTATTGATAATGGTTTGTGAGAATTTATATAGGGAAGAAGCACAATATGGAGATGGACCGGCTGAGGTTCTAAGCTTAAAAATCAGGAGTGGTAGAGAAAAAAGGAAAATCATAGTTTCATATGTGCCACCATAGACTAATACATGGAAACATCAGATACACAAGGAAATGCAAAGTGAAGTGTTTAAGTGCTTGGACCACATGCTAAGAACTGACAAAAAAGTACTGCTTGTGGGGGATCTAAACTGGAAGCATGTTACTTGGGAGGAAATGGAATTAAATAAATAAGCTGGACGATGGGGGAAGAAGTGCTACAACTGGCAATGGTAAACACATTGGACCAATGGGTGAAGGAATACACCAGATATAGAGGGGAAGAACAATCGGTGTTGGATCTCATGTTTAAAAAAAAAAAAAAGAAGGAACTGAATCCTGTCCAACCATCCAACAACATAGCCTAATGGAAAAAAAAGTGATCACACAGTCCTTGAAATTGAATTAGAAGACCAGAAAATCTTGAGATGGGATGAGGGACACAAATAAGGGAGACTGAATTATGCCAAGGCAAATTTTGAAGAATTAAGTAAATATTTAGGTAGTATTATCTGGAAAGAAACCATGCAAGGCAAGACAGTTCAAGAGAAATATGAAATCTTAGACAAGCATAATGAGGAGGTAGAACCAGAGTACAGAGTTAAAAAGAGCAAATACTTATGGTACAATGCTAAGTGCATGAAAGTCAAAAAGGAAATTAAGGAAGCAGAGAAATGACAAAAATAGGAAGCAATATAATGAGGCACAAAGCTAATATATCATAATAAGAAAAGAGGAGAAGAGAAAGTTTGAACAGGATGTTATAAGTATGGTGAAGAACCAAAGCTATTTTACAAGTAAATAAATGGAAAAATGATGTACTGAGACATCCTCACCAAGTAAATTAAGGGAAACAGTTTATGAAACAACAGAAGAAATGAGTGAGCTGAAGAATGAGAGCCTTCGATCAGTAATTAATAATACGGATTTTATAGAATCTAATGATGAAGAGACACATAAAGGGCTTTCAGAAATTGTGGTGAGCAAGCAGGAAATTAACAGAATACTAGAAAAGGTGGATCTAAGGAAAGCAATGGGGTCAGATGGAGTGTCAGGATGGACACTGAGAGAATGCAGAGAACAATTGGTAGACCCAATTTGGGGTGTGATCAGCAGCTCATTAACAGAAGGAAAAGTACCGAGAGTGTGGAAGAGAGAAAATATAGTCCCAATATATAAAGGAGGAAAAAGAACCAAGCCCCTAAATTATAGCTGTGTCCTTGACTAGTGGGACTAGTATGGTGGGAAAGATTTGCAAGTTTCTGATTTAAAAAAATGGTTGAACTACATAGAGGAAAATGAAGTCATAAATAACTCCCAATTTGGATTTAGGAAAGGAAAATCCTGTGTAACCATTTTACCAAGTTTTTATAAGTGAGTAACAGATGAGATACAAGAGAGAGATAGATGGGTGGATTCTGTGTACCCAGATAAAAGACATTTGACAGTCCCATATAAAAGACTCCTATGGAAGATAGAGCATATGAGAGGAGTACAGGGAAATATCAAACTGGAAGAGAAATGAGGACAGTTATCAGAGACACCCCATCAAGTTGGAGTACAGTAACTATTGGTGTAACACAAGGGTCAGTGCTACTGCCAATAATATTCCAAATTTAGATAAGTGATATACAAGAAAACCTAAATAGCTACATTAATTTGTTTGCTGATGATGCGAAGCTTCTGAGAGTGATAAAGAACTATGACGGTTGTATGGAACTGCAGTGAGATATTCATAAGATCTGGGAATGGAGCCAGAGGTGGAAATTAGAATTCAATTCACAAAATGTCACATGATGGAAATCAGGAAAAATAATAGAAAGCCTACATAGGAGTACAAAATGGGGGAAGAGGTTATAATGAAGGAGGAATAAAAAGACCTGGAAGTGACTGTACAAAAAATCCTAACCACCGAAAGGCACATAAATGTGTTATTTGCTTCAGCATACAGGACACAAATAAATATCAGGGTGGCATTTAGTTAATGGATAAGAGCATGATGAAAACTATGCAGAATATGCAGCAGCAATGTGGTCGCCATACATGCTAAAAAACATCAGAAAAATAGAAGGAATCCAAAGGATAGCCATTAAGATGGTGCCAGAAATAAAAGACCATCCCTATGAAGATAAAGGAAATGGAGCTACTGATGTTGAAGGATAGACAGAAGTGAGATCTAATAATGATGCAGAAGTTTGTGAACAGTATGGAATGGATAGACAAGACTGATTCACTAATTGAAGATGGAGATAGCTCAACAAAAGGACACTTAAAAGAAAATCAAGAAAAGTCAATGTCTGAGAGATGTTAAAAAGTCCAGTTTTTCACATAGGATGGTGGACATCTGGAAGAGTCTGAATGATGAGATTTTAATTGCAGAAAGTGTGCACAAATTTATGGAAAAGTTGGATAAGGTTAGAAATAGACAGGTCACTATGAAACCTACTTGATCCCTGTAACATATGAGGCACCTACATGTAGAGCCAGAGTGACGGAAGCGACACTCCAGCCGAAATTGATATTTTTATCCCATTGTCTTCCCCCACCTTCCTACTGTGGCGGGAAGCAGATTAGAAGTCATAATGTACACCGCAATAAGGTAAAAAATTCACCCAAATGAAGTTATCTGTAGACCTTTCGTGTCACTCTCGAAGTGAAGAGGATGAGCGGCTGGGGCCAGAGTGTCGTAACTCCCGCCGAGCAGCCAGCGAGCCAATGAACGCACGCCATGCTCGTCACGTGAAATGACTGACAGACGCGTGCTTCCCTCACACCTCCTACCCACAGACACTCAGCCACCCCCCACCAGCTCGCCACAACTGCAAGACACTCTGCCTTTCTTGTACACTAATACCCATGATTTTGCCATTATGGCAGACAACAACATGCCCCATGAGGAGCCAGAACCCTCTAGGGGAAGGAAAAGGATGCGTAATCCTGCAGAGTGGAAGAAAAACTTAGGTAAAAGACGAAGGAATATGGGAGAGGCATACATGAGCAAGTCTACAGGCCGTCAAGTAGTACAGGCGCGGTACTCACCTGCCAGATAATTTTTTTATTCTTTCCTGTTCTGTTATCCTAATGGAGTATTTTCAGTTTGTTAGATGTTTGTTTCCATTTTCTGGCATTAAAAGGATTGCTATTTTTCTACCGTTGATCATTCTCTCCTTAGTAGGTGTTTAGTTTAAGAAGTACGTGCACGAGTGTCGCTTACGTTTTTGCTTAATAGAATTAATACATCACTCAAGAAAGGCTTCAGTGGTGGTGAATCCCAATAACCTACATAATGTTGAAACAACTACACTTAATAATAACAAGAACAAACAATGCATGCATGCTTGATTTTCAAAATATTTGAAGTGTTTTTTTATTTTTTCCCACAAATAAACCGATAAAAAAGCAATCATCCTTTCAGAATGCTTTTATATCACTGAATGCCCAGATACAGGCTGTAAAGTATATTAAATCACGAACATTTTGAAGCCAAGCCTTACTTTCTATCTCAATTAATTGAGGAGATATTGCATTCCGAATGTTGCAAAACTTTGATCGCTTTTTTCTCCGTTTTCTAGTTTCGACGCTTACGTTACTCTGGCTCTAGGTGCCTCATATAACTACCATATATGCTGGACTATAAGACTACCTGGTGTATTATAAGATCACCCCAATTTTTGAGGGAAAAATTTGGGCTTTGAGCTATTACCAATGTATAAGATGACAACCTTAATAGTGGAAGAAGACCACATGGTTGGCTAAGGGATAAGGAACTCCATCACTGCTGATCTGCAATATGAGGGGCTTGTGTGGTGGTTGGTTCACAATACTTGAGTACATTGTTACCATGGCAAAATTTACTGTCTTTGTTCTGCACAGCTCCAGGTGTTTCTGAACTCCAAAATGGCAAGAATATGCCCATGGTCTCTGTTAATCTGATTGGCAACTGATTATCATGGTGTAGTTAGAATCAGCTGTTTCAGGTGTGGGGTGAGGGTGTCACCGAATTCCCCCCGGTGTTGCCACTTCACCATAAATCACAGGTTTGCCTTATTCTCCAATCCCACTTCATCTCCTTTACCCCTAGCCCTAGCCTATCTTTCTGTTTCTATATATATATATATATATATATATATATATATATTTCTGTGTGTGTGTGTGTATTTACCTAGTTGTATTATACAGGGTTCAAGTGGGGCTCATAGTGTCCTGTCTCCGTATCTCCATATATCCTAAATTTCCTTGAATTTATGTTCAGTGGTGCCTCTTGATTTGAACACCCTTTGACTCAAACACTTCCCAATCTGAATACATTTGGCGAACAAATTCTGACCAATTCGAACGCGGCCTCTCAATTTCAACAGAAACACACGTGGTGGCTGACACCACCTTCCCGCCAGTTGGACAGTCTCCCTTGCACTTCTCCGCCATGAACACCTCTCTCTCTATTGTGACTTGTGAATGGCTTTCAAGTCACTCCTGCCCCTAGTTGCCTCGGTTACTCCAGCCCCCAACACTGGTCACTTCCTATCTACCACCCCATTCAATGCGGCCTTCTACTCTGGTCACTGGCAAACTTATTTACTAATGAAGATATATCTAATACTTTAAACAACCAATGAAGAATGAATTGTTAAATATCAGTCATTTGCACAAACTACGATAATACAACAATTTGCAGTTTTATACAATAATTTATACTTTTCTTGAAATAATTCCTGTTGGAAATTATGCTGCGAGAATATATTCTACTAAACAAAAGAGAGAGAGAGAGAGAGAGAGAGAGAGAGAGCAGGGGGGGGGGAGTGGGGAGCGGGACGGCCTACTCGGTCTGGGTCTGTTTGTGTATCGAATGGGAGTGGATAGGGACGGAGTGAGGGGGAGGAGGGGAATACTACACGATGTGTTCTGTATTTAGTGCATGACAGGGAGGCAGGGACCCGGGCGAGGCCTGTTTAGTTTTCATCGGGACTCAGGAGTTTCACACCGAAGTAAAAAAGTCTTTTGTTATGCCTGTTTTTTAATGCATTTCATGGCTGTGTTTACATTAGACTCTCAAAATGTGAATGATATCTATAAATTATGAGATGAGCGGAAAACAAGATGCCAGTATGTTAAATCATGTTGCCACTCTGGTGGGCCAGGACCAATTTCATTTTTTCACATTACTTCTTAACAATGGCTAGTGTTTTTAGCTATTGAGGTGATGTTAAGGGACCAATTTCTCACAATAGCTAGGGGTTGAGTGTAGTATTTTTTATTTAAAATAAACTGGAAAGGATTAAATGTTTTTAAATTAATTTTAATGGTGAAAATTGCTTCCTATTTGAATTTTCGCTACTCAAACAGCCAAAAAGAACAAATTAAGTTCGAATCAAGAGGTACCACTGCATATTGGTTGCTGTAACAACCTCCTCTTTTAATCTGTTCCACGTGTTCACAATTCTATGTGGAAAACTGTACTTTTTGTGTCCTTTAGACACAGACTCTTTTTGATCTTCCTTGAGTGTCCTTTCAACTGTCTAGTTTCTTCTTCCATCGTCACCAGTTTTTGTTTGTCCAGCTTTTCAATACCATTTACTATTTTATATAGAGTTATTAGATCTCCTCTCTCTCTTCTATCCTGTAGAGTTGACAATTCCATTGCTTTTAAGCTGTCTTCATATGTCAGCTTCATTATTTCTGGTACCATTTTTGTGGCTACTCTTTGGATCCTTTCTAGTTTCCTTATATCCTTTTTCACATTTGGTGACCACACAACTGCTGCATATTCCAACTTTGGACGTATCATGCTGGTTAGGATTTTTTTCATCATGTCCCTATCCATGTAGTGGAAAGCCACCCTAATATTGGTTAACATTCTATATGTTGATCCAAATAGTTGATTTATGTGCCACTTTGGGCTCAGTGTACCGTGTATTACCACCCCTAGGTCTTTTTCTTCTTTTGTCTTAAGTATTTCCTCCTATCCCATCTTGTAGTTCCAAAACTCAAGTTATGAGTTAACTCAAGACACAGCCCTGTTATTTGGTGCAGCAACACCCAGCATCCGATGTAATAAAATGTGCCTAACTGAGATCCAAAACATTCTGAAAAGGAGGATGGGAGCCTTATGATCCCCAAGCACATAGGTTCGAATACTGACTACAGTCTGAGTGGAAATTGGGCGTCCACTGAAGGTACCGGCCCTTTACTGGGTGGGCTTTCAGATAGGAGGCTTCCAATAGGTGGTCTCCTTTAGCCCATAAATTCCCATGAAAATGCCCACTTTGTATAGATGGAAAAAAAATAATAATAATGCTGTATTATTACCAGTATTGTTATTTTTACAATGGAAGTTACAACACACACAAGCACACTCTTGTCTCCCCTCCATCCAGTCTTATAATTACTCTCTCTCTCTCTCTCACCCCACACACACAAACACACCTTTGCATCCCATTCCAAGCTGCATTTCCCATATAGTGTAAGTGCTTCTTTTTCTAGAAATACAGTGATGTGAGGGACCATTGTATATTATCTATTAAAGTTATTTGCTAGAAAATTACTTTGATTTTGCTTAAAATACCATGTTAATTGATTTTTACATTGATATTTTTTAGGTGTGAAACTGATTAATTGGCTTTTCATTATTTCAAATTGGGAAATATGTTTTGAGATACAAGCTGCATTTTGGAACAAATTTAATTTGTAAGCTGAGGTTCCACTGCATGTTGTATGATGGACAATTCTGTGTAAACTTTTCATACAAGTGTTATAACATTGTGTAATTGAACTAGAAAATTACTATTATTTTCAAAGATCCAAATAACTGGCACTCTCAGGTAGGCCTTTTTGTCACACAATTTTTCTTTGTCTGTGTCCTTACAAGATGAAAAAGAAATCCCATGTGTGTTAAAGTTAAAACATAACTTGATAATATTTATTAACTTCTGCACAAGTGGTCCATCATATGATAAAGGCAGATAATAATAATAGTTTTCATAGGCCCACAATTACCACAACAATGATAACCTCCCTGAGGTGTGAGTAGCATGCAAAGGTGACTTAAAAGTAAATCCGCTCTCTCAACTCCCTTATGATAATATTTCCAGTATTATCACAACCATTGGCCTGTCTTGGAGTAATGTGCACAAAGCTCCTAGTCAACCAAGCACAAATTATTACCCAGTACCAGATTGTAACTATGACCACTAGAATTGAATTACTGGCATAAGTTAATTCTATGCTGCTATTCCACTATCATCCATGATGATAATTATTAGTCAGTATGTGTCTCTCATTTAAGGATAATATTACAAGAAAGAACAATAATATATCACAACATCCTTACAGATGTTAATTGGCAAATACCCCTCTGATATAATTGCTAGATACTGCCATCAAAATTAATGGTTTGGAAAACTCACTATTAGTGTGACTGACAACAACCACACTATCTTTTATTTTTCTCCCATACAATCATATAATAAATAACCAATCTTTGCAAATCCTCCTTCACTCAGCAATACAGCATGATTTGCAAACATAATAAGCAATCTTACTAGGGCATATGAGTTGGTGAAATGTCTAGTTATTCTATATAAAATAGAAATCTGTGTATACAAATGTGGTGTAGAATTATAAATACAAAGATATACACACCAACAATTAGACACACAATAATTGAGGTTATCAGACCAACTTTTATGTGCATGATTTATAAATCTATCTATATCTATCTATCTACTGTATATGCTGGACAATAAGGTGACCTGGAGTATAAGACGACCCCCAATTTTTTAGGGAAAATTTTGGTTTTGAGCAATTAGCGGTATAAAAGACGACCCCCCTTAATGGTGCAGAGAGCTCTACATGGTTGGCTAATGGTAAGGGACTCCATCACTGCTAATTAGCAATATGAGAGGTTTGCATGACAGTTCATTCCCTCACTTTGGTACATTGTTACCATGGCAAAATTTACTGTCTTTCTTCTGCACAACTCCAGGTGTTTGTGAACTCCAAAATGACAGGAATATGGCCATGGTTTCTGTTAGTCTGATTGGCAATTGATTATCATCATGGTGTGGTTGGAATCGGCCATTTCATGTGTGAGGTGAGGATATCACCAGATTCCTCCACTATTGCCACTTCAAAATAAATTACGGATTTGCCTTATTCTCGAAACCCGCTTCATCTCCTTTACTCCTGTTTAGGTCTGTCTTTGTTTTTATATAAATTGGTTCATTACCAATTTCTAACTTTTGCTCCATATCACCGTTAAAGTAAAAATAAGGCTTGTTTTATGTATAAAGGTCTCCCCCCACATCCTACACGTGGCATATGAGTGGGGAAGCATGACCTGACTGACACACCTCACTTGACCTGCCACACTACACAGAAAATGTACCTTGATAGCGTCAACAATTGCCAGTGTGATCACCGCTTAAACAATGATGCCATCAGTAAACACAAACCACTAGAGACGAGCTACCTGCTAAGCTAATGAAATGTGTGTGTGAGTGTGTGTTTATGTATATAAATATATATGTATATATATATACACTGACGGTGTGTGTTTGTATATATATATATATATATATATATAATATATATATATGATATGTAATATATATATATATATATATATATATATATATATATATATATATATATATATATATATATATATATAGTATATATATACAGTCAGCCCATATTTTTACGGACTAATACAGACTGGGCCATGTCCGGAGAGTGAAAAAGTCCGGACATTGAAAATTGAGTACAATACAGTTCTGTACTCTACAGTAAACAGCCAATATTGTCTCGCACACATACTCATAGGCTACAATATGGTACAATATGCATATATAGTATACATGAGAGTAAAATATGGTTATACCTGCAATAAGGTACAGTATAATATTAACCAGAAAACTGCTGTAAGACTTCTGGATGGCTTAGCAGTAAACTGCTGTATGCCTTCTGGAAGCGCACTTTTTAAACAGGCACCATAAAGTTTCTTTGATTCGTATTTCTTTGAAATTATTATTTTTTGTATTTTAATAACCTTTCTTTTAGTAATTTTTATCCTCCTAATATGAATTTGGTTATTCATATCATACATGAAAAGGGAAACAATGGAACTACTATATTTTTATTTTATATAGTTGACAATGTGCTCCTCTCATAGATATTAGAGCTTGAGTCTCATGTATGGTAAGAGGAAGGTAAGAGTAAGTATAGAAGTTGTTTTTGTATAAAAAACAATGAAGCGAACAAGATTATGGCAACAAGTGCTCCTTCACTAGACGCTGTCAAACATAAAGAGCCAAGGGTAGTTGGCCCGCATCGCGCATCACACATACACACAAACAGCTTTATAGTATGGTGTGTGTATTACATATTGTGGCTTACACGTAACTAATATTTTGGTACTTTATTTATTGTGAACCAAGCAGAAGAGTATTTTTGTTTCACTTATTTATTTAGAACAGAGAGAGAGAGAGAAATAGAGTGTTATTGATTCACACACACACACACACACACACACACACACACATACAAACACACATACACACACAGAAACATGCACAGACTGAACATGGTTGTGTGTATTCATATGTGACATTGACAAAACTGCCATATGGTCGTCGTCATGGCAATGAGTCATCTGTGTGTATTCCCACTGCCACCTACCTCCCCACACCCTGCTCTCCACAATGGCTCCAGATACTGCCAGAAATCCATTTTTGTGGTGAAAAATGCTTGGAAGTTGGTAGCTACAGTACATTTTGAGTTACAGAATTGTGAATTGAAATATTTGTGACACATCTCTATTGCGTAGATATCATTTAAGGAAAGTCAACTTTTCCTGGTATTGCCCCACCACGGGAGCCCCTCTTAATCCCATAGCCGCAGTTTATGGGTTAATAGTGTCACCTGTGTTGTCTGCCGTGAGAGCTACCTACCGGTCAAAGTTGTCACTCTCCGAACAAACACAGCCTGCATTGGACAATCCTCTGGACCACGGACATTGACTGAAAAATTGAAAGTCCGATTAACCCTTTCAGGTCACAAATAGAGATTTGGATCATGTCTGTGAGACGCAAATCTGGCCGAAAAATCGAGGTTTGTAAAAATGGAAAATAATCATATTCTCATGTATAATAGAGTTCTACGCACCCACTGTGAAAAATTTAGGTCTCTACTCAGTCTGGAAAGGGATGCAATAATGATGGGAAGTTGTATTTCTGGTGCTACGTTGTGCGCAGTTGAGTGTTACCATCGTAGTGGGCGGTTATTTTCCGCCACAAATTGTGCAGTATTTCTCTAAATTACGCAGTATTTTCCACCTGATTTGAGCTGCAGTTGCTCAAAATTGCTCCAAAATATAAAAGGAAAATTTTTTTCACACCTGTGTTACATTATGTCCACAGAAATAATATAAAATACATTTTCAGTGTTTCCTTTGTGAACATGCTATTATTTCCAAATTCAACATAAAAACTAGTAGATA
>CM035192.1:20059735-20066208 GCA_020233015.1 Callinectes sapidus
GCATTGATAAGAATCATAAAGGAAAAATGAGGACATTAGTAGACTGCTTCACTGTCACCTTCGTTATTTGAATTTGTGGGTGTCACCAGAGTAAAACATGAAGTTGCATAATTAACACCATGGATAACAAGAGTTGACTGTACTCAGATCTCTCCATATCAGAGCCCAACACCAGAACTTATTTATCCCTACCATACCATATTACCCTCATTCCTTTTCCCCAGTTTAATCCAACCAGCTGAGCTTGCTTGATGTTGACAAACCTGCTGTACAGATCTTTGAGCTAATGTCAACATATTAATAAATATGTATTCATCGTGTTTCCTTCACCTGCTGTTATTCTTCCATACTCTCTTCATCTCCAACACTGACTTGCTATACTTATTTGACTCAACACTGACCAGCTATTCTTGTTTGACCCATGCACTTCAAACATCAGTTTCCCTTTCTCATCTATATGTATAATTTATTTGTTTCCAAGATACTTTATATCCATTATATTCAACATATTTCCTTCTGGTTCCATGTTTTAGCTTTATAAAATTCAGTCATTACCAGTATACTCTCATACAACCTTCCCTTTGCATACACTAAATAATTTATGACTACACATTACTCTTTACAACTTCTTCATTTTTACTCTTCCATGTATACCACTATATCACCATACATACTTAAAACAGATTATTCCCTCAAACAAAACAATATTCATCCTCCAATCATCTAACCTTCTCATATACTTGATTATTCTCTCATCAAATCTCACTCTCAATGTCATCTCAAATGTCTCTTCAAATACCTAAACATTATTTTCTTCTAAATCAGCTATCAGTGCAGTATCATATGCAAACAGTGGCTAATTCAGATTAAACTATAGTGAATAGCCAATACCCACCAGTTTTCACCAAACTCAAACCCTTACCATTCTCGTACCTCCTCTCTCCTATATTAATGTAAATACTGAACAACCAAGGGGACATCACACAGCCTTGTTGTAGCCATACTCAGAAATTTAAGCAATCATACATTACTTTTGCATGAAATCTAGGTATAATATCAACATACAAATGTTCACATAGAATGTTGCTCTCTATCACCATCTCCTTATGAGAAATTAAAATGGACCATTAGGATTGAATTGCAATCCCCATAACATATCTCTCACATGTATCTGGTTCCCCATAAACATTGGAACAGCATGTTCCAATGTTTATGGAGAAATTGGTCTCTTGTGCATTAAGTTCTCAGTTGCCCCAGAATAACATGGTGCAAGAAAACTTCACTATAAAACTGATCTGGACTGGCTATAAAACAAGACATCAAATATATATATTATATACATGATAATACATCAGGCACAAATACTCCATACACAAGAATATGCTTGATGTATTTCTGGTTTATGCATACACTTTGTTGTTTCTTCACTATAATATTTTTCATTCCTTGTCATTCTGAAGCAAAATGCAGAATAAAACCTAGCATAAAAAAAATAGCTGTGTTTACAATTATAAACACAAGAAAGTACCACAAGCGCATTACACCAGACATCATTGTGATGTCACTAAGCATTGTTCATATTGTAACAACACTTTCTAGCACTGGCCAATTGCTGGAAGATAAAAGCAGCAATTTTTTTCACAATCACATACTTTACTTGGAAAAGAATAATAAACAAAATAAAATAAAACCAAAAATAAATAATAAATGAAATAAATAAAAGATTAACAAAACAGATAAAATGTAATAAAATAAATCACCAGTGCACAAGTGGCTTGACAGATGGTGTTATTCATATTGGCATTAATGACTGCAACATGTTTGGTAAAATGTTAGTAGTATTGTTTTTTTTTTCCCATCTTTGTATTTCTGTTTTTCATTTAAACACTAAGTGTAAAGACATGATCTTACAGAAATTTAAAAGAATGTGAGTGCTGTACTTGAAAAGTAAGATTTGAAAAACAAGTATTTGTCTAAGAAAGTTTCAGTTTTAGGACATCATACATACTCATCATCAACTTATGAGAAATTATGAGCACAAAATGAGAGCAGTATGATCACCCATGAATAACTCCTAATAGCTATAAGCCACTCAACAATACTAACCACAATATTCTTGACTGTTCCATCTGTAATTGACCCCAAATAAGACATGACAAGTACTATAGGTTATGTGAGCAAACAGCAACATGCTGAGTCAGGCTTCAGTAACAACTTAGCATAATGGGAAGCTAAGCCTTAATACTCTGCTTGGCCAACTAAGACCACCCAACATCTGGGCCACTTAACCAGTCTTGCATTAAGTAGTCACACTATGATTATATGACTAAATGTTTTTAAAGATATTAAGGCTTAACTATATGCATCTGGTCTGCTCCTTAATAGTCTGCTTCTATCACACTAGCCATAAAAATGCTTTTTATACACATTGCCATACAAAACTGTATCCTGAGCCACTAAGAAGACTTCAATTTAGTTCTTAGAAAACTAGTTCTTTATTCTCATAAAAGGAAAAAATAATGTTTTCGCACTAAACAAGTAATGTAAATATTGATTTTAACTAGTTTCTTTCTTTTAAATCAAATATGGTAAATTATCATTTCCCTGTGAATTTAAAGTAAGTGTCTACATCTTTGGAACTGTAAAATGAAAATAACAAACTGATAAACCCGTGCATCACTTCACTGGGAGGGAGGGGAATTTCAACACAAGTGCTACTCATTGTCACACTTTAGGGATGGTTGCCCATCAGATTTGTTTCAACAGGACAGTACACACACAGGCTGCACAAGGCGCCCAGCATGACACACCACTGATATGCAAGACTTGTTTGTACTGCTGTTGAGCCAGTGTTTAATTTGGGAGATGTTACTGGTTTTCAAACCTCCAATTTGGAAATCACATAATTTATAAAGCATGCCATCATGAATCAAATATCCTTTTTAGTATTCAGCAAATGAGATAAGTTGTCACAATACTGCTGGTAGTGCACCTTAGTCTTTACACCATGTGTTTAACTTTGCTACTTTGGCATGTTTTCCACTTTTCTTCTAACTAATTCTCTTAGGGAAAGGGTAACAATTGATTTTTTCCAAGTATCCCTCCCATTTTAATTGTTTAAGATATTTAAAATAATTTAGTCTCACTGGCTGATGAGACAACAAAGTTCATATTAGAATACACGGTTAACCAGTGTTAAAGCATCTATGAGGACTTTAAATAACTTGTATATGCATTAGAAAGCAATTTTTGGTGCTTCACCACTTGCTTCATGTATATGATTTGGGTATGTTACCTCGTCCCTGCTGGCCTCCTGCTAACTAGTACATGCTAGACTCATGGCCAGCCAGGATATATAGGTTTACTCCCTGGTTGGCATCAGACAAGGTGCCACCCTCACATTCCAGCATGGAGGATGGCCGGCTCTCCAGGGTAATGATCCTGCAAAAAGAAACCATGTTGAAGTAACTGCAGAGAAATTAATAACCTTCTAAATATGTATATCAAATCCCAATAATACCATCTATAAATCCAAACCTACATAAATGGTACAATTCCATTTCTACTTCTGATTCCTAAAGAATCTATTTTCATATCATATAAGATTACAATTAAATTACACTTATGTGTCACATATGCAAAGACCACTTATAAAACTGCTAAATAAAAAAGCTAGCAATTTAACATACAACCATGCTCCATTACATTTCAGTAATAACTGGCTGGAAAAAAAAGGTATATGCAATTCAAATTAATGCATTACAGTAAGAAAAGGATGCTGTAAAAAGGAATGTTTCACAACTTACATTTCATTCACATACATCAAAATCAAATACATATAAATAGGCAATGACCATTTAACAGTTAAACCAGATTAAACAATAGAAAATTATATCCTTATCTTTTCCTCAACAATCTTTTTGTTTTCATTCCCAAGTCCCTCTTCCTATACAATCTGTTTGTTATCATCTCTAGGTCCCTTTTTTCATTTTACAGATCATTCCTGGTCGAGACTCTTTCAACCCATTTTTGAGCTAGAGTATTTTTCTACCACCAGAAATCCAGTTTCATTAAACTTGAAATCATTTGTAATATTCAACCAAGTCTTTCTGCACTTACAACAACACATGCATACCTTGGATTACTTCATGAAATAAATAATTCCAGAAGACCTGATTTTCTAGATACAGTGGTACCTCTTGATTCAAACTTAATTCGTTCTTTTTGGCTGTTCGAATTAAGAAAATTCGAATTAGGAAGCAATTTTTACCACAAAAATTAATGTAAAAACATTCAATCCATTCCAGTTTATTTTAAATATAAAATACTATACTCAACCCCCAGCTATTGCAAGAAATTGGTCCCTTAACATCGCCGCAATACCTAAAAACACAATAGCCATTGTTAAGAAATAATGGGAAAAATCAAATTGATCCTGGCCCATCAGAGTGGCAATGTGATTTAACATATTGGCACCTTGTTTTCCCCTCATCTCATCATAATTCATAGATATCATTCACATTTTGAGAGTATAAAGTAAACACAGACATGAAATGCATAAAAAAATAGGGATAACAAGACTTATTTACTTCAGTGTGAAACTCTCGAGTCCCAATAAAGATTAAACAGGTCTCCCCCGGGTCCCCGCCTCCCTCTCATGCACTAAATATGGGAACAGATCACATAGTATTCCCCCCCTCCCCCTCACTCTATCCCTATCTACTCCCATTCGATACACAAACAGACTGAGTAGGCCGCCCCCCCCAACTCCCTCCCTCCTCCAGCCACTCGCCATTCTCTCTCCCTCCCCCCCTTCTCTCTCTCTCTCTCTCTCTCTCTCTCTCTCTCTCTCTCTTATCAAATAGAATATTATTCTCCCAACATCATTTCCAACAAGAATTACCTCAAGAAAAGTATAAATTATTGTACAAAACTGCAAATTATTGTATTATCGTAGTTTGCGCAAATGACAATGATATTTAACAAATCATTCTTCATTGGTTGTTTAAAGTGTCAAATATATCTTCATTAGTAAATAAGTTTGCTAGTGACCAGAGTAAAAGGCCGCATTGACTGGGGTGGTAGGTAGGAAGTGCCCAGGGTTGGGGGCCGGCGTAACCGAGGCAACGAGGGGCCGGAGTGACTTGAATAGAGAGAGGTGTTCACGGCGGAAAAGTGCAAGTGAAACTGGCTGATTGGCAGGTAGGCAGCGTCAGCTGCCATGTGTGTTTGTGTTTGAATTGAGAGGCCGCGTTCGGATTGGAGGTCAAAATTTGTTCGACAAATGTGTTCGGATTGCAAAGTGTTTGAGTCAAAGGGTGTTCGAATCAAGAGGTACCACTGTATTTTCCCAACTAACTTTCAGTGTATTCTTTCTCATAAATTTTCAGCAACTTCTCATGCATCCTTTTCTTAATTTTAGATTTCCTAAAAGTTTTAGAAATATAATACATAACAGGATAAATGAACCAACACTATTCTACAAACATATAAATGAAAGGACAAAGAAAGAAGGGATAAAAAGGCTGAAAGTTGATGAAATACTCTATGAGAATGTTTAAGAAATAGCAGAGGTGATAAACAAAATCAGTATTTAGAGTAAAAGGGAGTTTGCTGCTGAAGAGACAATTCAATTAAAACAGATTAAATAGTCACAGTTACTTATGATGAAGTATATGAGATGCTAGAAGAGCTTGATGTGGATAAATCAATGGGTCTGGACAAAGCATGAAACTGGATTTTAACCTGTACAATGTCAGATCAGAAAATTCATTTCTTTTTCCCAGTGCTGCTTTTTTTCCCATTTTTGGAATGAAAAACAAGGTTTAAACCCATATATGTGGTCATGGGTGTCCAGAATTAAGTTAGATTTAATCTTGAAAGACAAAAAATAAACATGATTTCAGACTCAATTGTTTGTACACCATCATCATCATCACCACTACCATCCTCAAAGCCTTCACCATCATTATCACCATCACCAATATTGAGCTTCGGATGAGTTATTTCCCCTCACATTACCCCCTTCTCCTTTCCCAGAATCATACGATTCAGTCTCACTTTCATTCTTGGCCTTAAGAAGCCTATAAATCTTGTCAACCTCTGAATCTGATGAGGATAGTAAAGGATGAGTACAGTGAAGACTCAATACTTGGATGGCTCAATAGTCAAACTTTTCAATCCTTTTTATTTTTCTCATTTTTTGATCTTTTAAATTTTATTTAAACAATCTGGGCTTTTTATGGAAATTTATGGGCTAAAGTAGATCACCTAATGGAGACCTCCTATAGCCCACCCAGTTTGGAACTATTCCCCCAAGTGGACACCTAATCTCCACTCAGACCATAGCCAGGATTCAAACCCATGCACTTAGGGATTCCAAGGCCTCCAGAGTGCAAGCGGTTCCACAGTACCACAGCGGCCCAAACTTGAACGCAAAAGTCCAATTTAGTACTAAAAAGAAAAATCTAGTA
>CM035192.1:20073967-20088518 GCA_020233015.1 Callinectes sapidus
GGGGGGGGCCTGCTCGGTCTGTTTGCGTATCAAATGGGAGAGGATAATGACAGAGGGAGGGGGAGGGGGGGAATACTACGTGATCTGTTCCTGTATTCAGTGTATGGGAGGGAGGCGGGGACCCGGAGTAGGCTTGTCTAGTCTTTATTGCGACTCGGGAGTTTCACACCAAAGTAAATAAAAATAAGTCTTTTGTTATGCTTGTTTTTTTATGCATTTCATGTCTGTGTTTACTTTATACTCTCAAAATGTGAAGGATATTTATGAATTATGATGAGATAAGGGGAAAACAAGGTGCCTATATATTAAATCATGTTGCCACTCTGGTGGGTCAGGACTAATTTTATTTTCTCCCATTACTTCTTAACAAGGTTATTGCATTTTTAAGTATTGCGGCAATGTTAAGGGATCAATTTCTTGTAATAATGTGGGTTGAGTGTGGTATTTTTTTATTTAAAATAAACTGGAATGGATTAAAGGTTTTTACATTAATTTCAATGGTAAAAATTGCTTCCTAATTCGAATTTTAACAATTCGAACAGCCAAGAAGAATGAATTAAATTCAAATCAAGAGGTACCACTGTATATATTCAAATTGTAATGTACACAATTTTGTGGTTCCTTGACAGGATGAGCCCCCTTCGTCAAAGATGAATGTTTACTGACAGAGTGGTGAGTAGGAGCTGGCTTCGGTGTCATGTTTATAGCAGTGTGCCAATTTTAAGGCTCCTAAATTAAGGGGGTGGTCTTATAAAATGGAGATAAAACAAACCTATAACCCTGTGGTAAACATTAAGCCCTACTGTGACAAACACACATACACACACCTCAAGGTGAGGATGAGGTTACAAGTGGCAGTGGAAGAAATTATAACAAAAGCTAGTAGACTGGCACAAAGTGAAGGATATAAGGAGATAGGGATAAAGAGAAACATGAATATGGAAGAAAGACAGAAGGAAAAAGAACTAAGACAAGAGGCTAAGGAAAAAAGAACTTAATGAGGACAGAGACCATGAAGAAGACTTTTTACTGGAGGGTGTTAGACATGAGGCTGAGGAAGTGGTTTACCCAGGAGAAGTAAGAGGAAGTAGGGGAACCACAACAGTGGCAGCAGGAGGTACAAGTGACAGAAAGAGGAACAAATTCAAAGTAGCATGTACAAATGTGGATGGGTTACTAAGCAGTATGTTAGAGATAAAAGATTATTTAAGTATTCAAAAACCAGATGTGTTCTGCGTGGCAGAAACAAAATTAAATGAAGAGATATACATAAATTTCCAGCAAGAGGGATTTAAATGTTGGAGGAGAGACAGAAAAGGAAAAGGAGGATGAGGAGTATTAATAATGGTGAGAGAAGACAATAGTGGAGGGAGTGCAATATGGGGATGGCATGGCAGAAGTCATTGGTATAACAATTCAAACTAATGAAAGAGATAGGAGGAAAATTGTAGTAACCTATGTGCCACCAAAAACAAATACATGGAAGTTGGAAGAATATAAAGCAATGCAGAAGGAGGTGTTAAAATGCCTGGGTGACATGATGAGGAAAGACAGAAAGGTATTGCTAGTGGGAGACTTTAACTGCAAAAGTGTGAACTAGAAAGAAATGGAAGGGAGTGGAAATGCAGGATTGTGGAGTGAAGAAATGTTGCAACTAGTCATGGAGAACACACTGGATCAATGGGTGGAGGAATTCACTGGACTCAGAGGAGAAGAACCATCAATGCTAGACCTGGTGTTCACAAAAAAAACAGAACTCCAACCCATCATTAAGTACCAAAGTCCAGTGGGGAAAAGTGATCATGTCCTGACTGAAGTGGAATTACAAGAATGGGGTTAAGTAAGAAGAGAAGATCATAAAAATGTAAGGTTAAATTATGCGAGGGCCAACTCTTAAGACTTAAGGAAATTTTTGGGAGGGATAGATTAAAGAGAGATTATGGATGGCAAAACAGCACAGAAGAAATATGAAATGTTCCTGAGGAAGTATAATGAAGGTGTACAAAGATATGTACCTAAATACAAAATAAGGAATAGCAAACACACATGGTATAATGCTAGATGTGGAGGAGCAAAGCGAACAAAATACAGAGCTCGGAAGAAACTGAAGAAGCAGAGGAATGAAAGTAATAGAGAGAGATACAATGAAGCAAGGAATGAGTATGTCAGGATAAGAAGAGAGGAAGGAATAGCTTTTCAAGATGGACACTAAGGAAATGTAAAGATCAACTACAACTAATACGGCCAATTTTGGAGGTGATTACCAGTTCAATAGAGGAGGGGAGGGTGCCACAAGAGTGGAAGAGGGCCAACATAGTGCCCATATACAAAGGAAGAAAGACTGACCCACTAAATTATAGACTTGTTTCACTAACAAGTGTTGTCAGCAAATTATGTGAGATATTCATTAAAGAAAAATGGGTGAGATTTTTGGAAGACAGTAGGGTTATATCTAATGGGCAATTTGGATTCAGACAAGGAAAATCATGTGTCAGAAACCTACCAAGTTTCTATACATGAGTAATTGAGGGAATAAAAAACAGAGATGGGTGGATGGATGCTGTCTACCTAGATATCAAAAAAGCATTTGATACAGTTCCACAGAAGAAATTATCATGGAAACTGAAGCACATAGGTAGACTGCAAGGAAAACTATTGGAATGGATACAGGATTATTTGAAAGGTAGAGAAATGAGAACTGTAATCAGGGAAGCAACTTCAATTTGGAGGAAAGTAACAAGTGGAGAACCGCGGGGGTCAGTCCTAGCTCCGATAATGTTCCAGATATATGTAAATGATATGCAGTGTGATGTGACCAGCTATATGAATCTGTTTACAGATGACACCCAATTAATGAGTTGTTAAAAACACTGATGACTGTCGGGAGCTGCAAGGTAACATAGACAAGATCAATGAATGGAGTAAGAGGTGGAAACTGGATTTTAATGCAAAGAAATGTTATGTGATGGAGCTGGGCAAGATCAAAAGAGGGACAAAATGGAGCTACAAGATGGGAGAGGAAGAAATACATAAGAGAAAAGAAGAAAAGGACCTATGGGTGGGGATATAGGATACACCGAGTTCAGAACGGCACATAAATCAACTATTTGGATCAACTTATAGAATGTTAACCAATATTAGGGTGGGTGGCTTTCCACAATATGAATAAGGATATGATGAAAAAAAATTCTAACCAGTATGATATGTCCCGAGGTTGGAATATCCTTTTGAAAAAGGATATAAGAAAATTAGAAAGGATCCAAAGAGTAACCACAAAAATGGTACCAGAATTAAGGGAGCTAACATATTAAGACAGATTAAAAGAAATGGGACTGCCAACTCTACATCATAGAAGAGAGAAGAGAGCTAATAAATCTATATAAGATAGTAAATGGCATAGAAAAGCTGGACAAGCAAAACCTGGTGATGATGGAAGAAGAAACTAGACAGATGAGAGGACACTCAAGAAGATGAGAAAGAGTTGGTGTTTAAAGGACACAAAAAAGTAGTTTTCCACATAGAATTGTGGATACCTGGAACGGATTAAAAGAGGTTATTACAGCAACCACTACACATAAATTCAAGGAAATGTTGGATATATGGAGATATGGAGACAGGACACTATGAATACACACTACCATGTTCAGTCTGTGCAGGTTTCTGTGTGTGTGTGTGTGTGTGTGTGTGTGTGTGTGTGTGTGTGTGTGTGTGTGTGTGTGTGTGTGAATCTCTATCTCTCTCTCTTGCTTCAAAAGAAATAAATGGTAAAACAAAAATGTTTTCTTTTTATAATGGCAATCTCCATATAAGTAATATTCTTTCCATTACTCACACTAATATTTTGAATCACAAATAAAGTAAATGGCATCAATGTATATGGAGTAAACTACATACATATGGAAACACAAATTTAGGTATATATATATATATATATATATATATATATATATATATATATATATATATATATATATACCACCAAGTACCAAATGATCAAACAATGGATAAATGGGCCAAATAAAAATATGGCAATGCGGAATATTGCTCTAGATAAGACATAGTAAACCAAGCATCTCTCTCTCTCTCTCTCTCTCTCTCTCTCTCTCTCTCTCTCTCTCTCTCTCTCTCTCTCTGTTTTAAATGAATAAGTGAAACGAAAATACTCTCTTCTGCTTGGTTCACAATAAATAAAGTACCGAAATATTAGTTCCATGTAAGCCACAATAATATACACACCATACTATACAGCTGTGTGTATGTGTATTTACCTAGTTGTATTATACAGGGCTCGAGCAGGGCTCATATTGTCCTGTCTCCATATCTATATAGATCCAACATTTCCTTAAATTTCTGCACACTTGCTGCTGTAACAATCTCTTCACTTAATCCATTCCAAACATCCACCATTCTATGCAGAAAGCTGTACTTTTTAATGTCACACAAACATTGTCTTTTTCTGATCTTCTTTGAATGCCCTCTCATCGTTGTGTGTGTGTGTGTGTGTGTGTGTGTGATACACAGTGCGGGCCAGCCACCCTTGACTCTTCACGTCCGACAGCATTACCAACGTCTAGGGAAGGAGCACTTGTTCCCATAATCTTGTTCGCTTCATTCTTTTTTATACAAAAACAACTTCCATACTACTAAATTATACCTTCCTCTTACCATACATGAGACTCAAACTCTAATATCTATGAGAGGAGCACAATGTCGATTATATAAATTAAAAATAAAGTAGTTCCATTGTTTCCCTTTATAGGTATGATATGAATAACCAAATTCATATTAGGAGAATAAAAATTACAAAAAGAAAGGTTATTAAAATACAAAATGATAAAAATAAATTCAAAGAAATACGAAGCAAAGAAACTTTATAGTGCCTGTTTAAACAGTGCGATTCCAGAAGGCGTAGAGCAGTTTACTGCTAAGCCACCCAGAAGGCGTACAGCAGTTTTAATATTATACTGTACCCTATTGCAGGTATAACATATTTTACTCTATCATGTATAGTGTATATGCATATTGTACCATATTGTAGCATATGAGTATGTGTGTAAAACAATATAGGCTCTTTACTGTACAGTACAGAACTGTATTGTACTCAATTTTCAATGTCCGTACTTTTTCACTCTCCAGACATGGCCCAGTCTGTATTAGTCCGAAGAAACGAGGGCTGACTGTATATCATTGCATCAAGATCAAGATTAAGAACTGATCACTAGATCACTAGGAAACAGTGAAAGAAGTAGTGGAAGCAGTAAGGATGGCTGAAGAAAAAAACCTAAGTGTGGCTGTGGTTGGAGTCATGAGACGACCAAGAGAAGGAGACCGGTATGAACGACTCAGAAGACGGACAAATGCCAGGCTACAAGAGGAGGTGCTGAAGCTGAAGATGGACTGGCTCAAGAACAAAAAAGGCAATGTCAGCTTCATTGACTTGGACGCCACCCTAAGGGAAGGCAAAGACTTTGCTCTGGATGGCGTACACCTCAACGAAGGCGGCAACGAGAGGATGTGTAGACGGCTGCGTGAGTGGATGCGTGCAAGGTCCCTTGTATGCATGGACTCTGCTTGAACAAAGGAAAGGAATGTACCTGAGCAACGAAGAGAAGACACCCAACAGGCAAGGTCATGTATGAAACTAGGCTGTATGAATGTGAGAGGATGGGGTATTGGTAAGTTTGAAGATGTATGTAAGGAGTTGAACGAGTGGGGGCTGGACATGGTAGGCATAACAGAGACACACCTGAGGGATGCAGTGCGAATGGAAGGGAATGAATATGTGATGATAGGTAAGGGGCGCAGGAAACAGGAAAAGTTAGGAGGAGGCATAGCCTTGCTCCACAGAAAAGCAAGAAATCTGAGAGTAGAAGAACTTGATGCTGGAGACAGTGTGGAAAGTGAGGATGTGTTAGCAGCCCGAGTGGAGTACATGAATGAGTGTGGTAGATCTGAGAGGCTGGTGGTAGTGGTAGTGTACATGACAGTGGAAGGTGATAGAGCAATCAGGGAGAATAGCAGGAAGTATGGTGTGTTGAAGAAGATCGTAAGAGAACATGCAAGGGAGAAAGTGATTATTATGGGAGATATGAATGCTCATGTAGGCATTTTAGGTGAACAAATGAATAGGAATGGTGTGATGCTTGATGAGTTTGTGAATGAGATGGACTTAGAGAATCTAAATGAGACCCTGGCAGAAGGACGTGTAACGTGGTGTGCTAGGAACCAGGAGTCAGCGATTGATTATATTCTAGTGAATGGGAGAATGCGTGAAATTGTGGACCGCATGTGGATTGATGAGGATGGAAAGATCGACATTGTCTCGGACCATAACATGCTGGTGCTTGAGTGTAAGCTGTATGGAAGAGAGAGAAAGAATGCAAATACTAAGGGGAGAAAGTGGAGGTTAAGAGATGCAGGATGGGAGAACTTTCAGGTTGACTTGAGTGAGAGAAGCTGGGACAATGAACATTTGAATGATGTAGATGAGGTGAATGATAGGTTTGTTGAGAACGTAAAAAAAGCAGCAACCAGCCAGATAGGTTACGTGAAAATGAGTGCTAGGAAGCGTGCATGCAAGCCGTGGTGGAATGAGGAGATCAAGGATGCCAGGAGAGAGAGAAAGAGACTGAATAGAGTATGCAGGCAAATGAGAAAGAGAAGGCATGAGAGTGAGGAGGCCGAAGGAGAATACCAGAATGCATGGACAGCATATGTGAGCCAGCAACGAGTGGTGAAACGGAAGATAATGAATGCTAAAGTTAGATGTGAGAGAAATGTGATCCAGTCCCTGAGGGAGAAAGGTGTGGAAGGTGGCCGGGAATGGTATAGATTCTTGAGGGGTGAAAGGATGCCTGACAGTGAGAATGTGGAGAGCCTAAAGGTGAATGGGGCACTGGTGACAGAAAAGGAGGACATAAGAAGGGTGGTTAAGGAGTTCTGGGAAGAGATTGGAGGAGTAGGTGAAGTTTCTGAGGTGAGAGAAGGATGTGTGACACTGGAGAGGAAGAATGCAGATGAACTGAATGAGAGAATCAGCAGGGAGGAGGTGGAGAAATGTGTGAAAAGGCAAAAGAATGGGAAGGCAGCAGGTCCAGATGGATTACCGTATGAAATGTACAAAAATGGTGGGGAGGTTGTGATTGATAGAATGACTGAGCTATTTAACCAGGTATGGGAGGAGGAGAGAGTGCCAAGAATGTGGAATGAATGTAGGGTGACTCTGTTGCACAAGGGAGGATTCAAGAGTAAAAATGAGTTGAAGAACTATAGGCCAATTGCATTATTAAATACAGTAGGTAAAGTGTTCAGTGCAGTGTTGAATGAGAGACTGTGTAAATGGATTGAGCGATCTGGAGTGTTAGGTGAGGAGCAGAATGGTTTTCGTGTGAACAGGAGAGCGGAGGACAACATGTTTGTGGTGAATGAGATGATAGAGAAGAAAAGAAAGGATGGAGGTAAACTATATCTAGGCTTTCTAGATATAGAGAAAGCATATGACAGAGTGAATAGAGAAATGCTAGGCAAAGTGTTAGGAAAGATTGGGTTGAGTGCAAAGATAACCAACATAGTGCGTAGCATGTATGTTGACACGAGAGCGAAGTATAGGTTAGGAGACATAGAAACAGACTGGGTGAAGAGTGAAAGAGGTGTTAGGCAAGGATGCATATTGTCACCAACCCTTTTCAGCTTATACACAGAGGAGTTAGCAGCCAGAATGAGAAGGTTGAATGCAGGAGTAAGAGTGGGGAATGACAGGATAGGTGTGCTAATGTATGCAGATGATATAGTGGTCATGAGTGAGTCAGCGGATGAGTTGCAAAGTCTACTGGATGTAGTGGATGGGTATGGGAAAGACTTTGGAGTTAGGTTTAGTAGTGAGAAAAGTAAGGTTATGATTGTGAATAGGTCAGAGGATGAAAGCAATGCAACATGGAGGATAGGAGTAATGAGCTGAATCAGGTACTAGAATATAAGTACCTGGGGATGTGGGTTAGCCCAAATGGATGTGAGAAAGTAAAGAATGAAAAGATTAGCTTGGCTAACCAATGGGTTGGAAGATTAGGGAGTGCAGCAAGGATGAGAGCGAGTAAATATGATGTGCTGAGAGAAGTATGGAAGAATGTGGCTGTGCCTAGCATAATGTATGGTATGGACGTGACTGCTTGGAATGAAAATGAAATTGACAAGCTAGAAGTAGGCCAGAACAGAGTAGCTAGGATGGCACTGAACGCACCAAGGTATGCAGCTTTAGAAGCCCTGAGAGGTGACATGGGCTGGAGCACATTTAGGGAAAGAGTGATGAAAGCAACACTCAGGTATAAGATTAGGTTGGAAAGAATGGATGATGAAAGAATAGCAAGAAAGGTGTATCTGTGGAATGAGAGTGGAAGCAAATGGAGGAAGAGATGCATGAGGATGACAGAGAGGAATGGATTGCAAGTGGTGTGGGGGATGAGGATGGCTGGGAGGAACCAAGATGAACGTGAATGGATCCTGACAAAAGGAGGTAGAGTGGGAGCTGAATGGGATGTGAGGAAATGGAAGAATGAGATAGACAGAGAGGTGAAGTGTATGGGAATGAATATATGGAAGAATGGCATGGAACAAAAGAGCACTATGGAATGGTACAAAGAGAAAGAGGCCCCAATGTATGAGAGGTGGTACGATGGCAGCCTGGGTGGTGACCTTCTCTTTCGAGCTAGGGCACAGTGTATGGATGTGAATGAGAGAAATTATAGATGGTCTGAGTCCCGCAGCAAAGTGTGCCAGATGTGTGACATGGGAGAGGATGAGTCGGTGGAGCATGTGGTACTTGAGTGTGAGAAGTATGAAAGAGACAGGATGGAGATGATGCAAGTGATTTTGACTGAGTTAGGGCATAGTTGGGATGAGAGAGTGGAGAAGACAGGAAGGGAATGGATGGTGTTGCTGCTGGGACTGTGTAGAGAGACGAATGAAAGGATGATTGAAGCTGTGAAGGAGTTCCTGGAAAAAATGTGGCGTGTCAGATGTAGAGATAATTAATGTGCAAGATACTGTTTTTTCTTTTTTTTCTGTCTGTCTGTTTGTTTTGCTTTTCTACAGGAGTTGCCGATATAAAGGCCTGGCCCTGGAGCGATCCCGAGCCACCTGTAACATCAAGATCAAGATCAAGATCTAGAAGACTGACGAATGTCAAGATACAAGAGGAGGTGCTGAAGTTGAAGGTGGACTGGCTGAAGAACAAAAAAGGCAATGTCATTTTCATCGACTTGGACTCTACCATAAGGGAAGGCATGGACTTAACGCCAGAGGGTGTGCACCTCAATGAAAGCAGCAATGAGAGGATGTGCAGACGGCTGCGTGAGTGGATACATGCAAGGTCCCTTGTATGCATGGGCGCTGCCTGAATAAAGGAAAGGAATGTACCTGAGCAACGAAGAGAAAACACCCAACAGGCAAGGTCACATGAAATTAGGCTGTATGAATGTGAGAGGATGGGGAATTGGTATGTTTGAGGATGTATGTAAGGAGTTAAATGAGTGGAGTCTAGACATGGTAGGGATAACGAAGACACACCTGAGGGATGCAGTGCACATGGAAGGGAATGAATATGTGATGATAGAAAAGGGACACAGGAAACAGGAAAAGTTAGGAGGAGGCATAGCCTTGCTCCACAGAAAAGCAAGGAACCTCAGAGTGGAAGAACTTGATGCTGGAGACAGTGTGGAAAGTGAGGATGTGTTAGCAGCCCGAGTGGAGTACATGAATGAATGTGGTAGACCTGAGAGGTTGGTGGTAATGGTGGTGTACATGATAGTGCAAAGTGATAAAGCAGTAAGGGAGAATAGGAGGAAGTATGGTGTGTTAAAGAAGATTCTAAGAGAGAAAGTGATTATTATGGGAGATATGAATGCTCATGTAGGTATTTTAGGTGAACAAATGAACAGGAATGGTGTGATGCTTGATAAGTTTGTGAATGAGATGGACTTGGAGAATCTAAATGAGACCTCTTGAGATTGTGGACTGCATGTGGATTGATGAGGATGGAACGAATGACATTGTCTTGGACCATAACATGCTGGTGCTTGAGTGTAGGCTGTATGGAAGAGAGGGAAAGAATGCAAACACTAAGGGCAGAAAGTGGAGGTTGAGAGATGTAGGATGGGAGAATTTTCAGATAGACGTGAGTGAGAGAAGCTGGGAGAATGAATGTTTAAATGGTGTGGACGAGATGAATGATAGGTTAGTCGAGAATGTAAAGAATGCAGCAGCCAGCCAGATAGGTTACATGAGAATGACCGTCAGAAAGCGTGATTGCAAGCCATGGTGGAATGAGGAGATCAAGAATGCCAGAAAAGCGAGAAAGAGAGTGAATAAGGTGAGCAGGAAATTGAGAAAGAGAAGGCATGAGAGTGAGGAGGCCGAAAGTGAGTACCAGAATGCATGGACAGCATATGTGAGCCAGCAGCGAGTGGTGAAACGAAAGATAATCAATGCTAAAGTTAGGTGAAAGAAATGTGATCCAGTCCCTAAGAGAGAAAGGTGTGGAAGGTGACCAAGAATAGTACAGATTTCTGAGGTGTGAGGGGATGCCTGACAGTGAGAATATGGAGAACCTAAGGATGAATGGGGCATTGGTGACAGACAAGGACATGAGAAGGGTGGTTAAAGAGTTCTGGGAAGAGATTGGAGGAGTAGGTAAAGTATCTGAGGTGAGAGAAGGATGTGTGACACTAGACAGGAAGAATGCAGACAAACTGAATGAGAGAATCAGCAGGGAGTTGGTGGAGAAATGTGTGAAAAGGCAAAAGAATGGGAGGGCAGCAGGTCCAGATGGAATACCATATGAAATGTACAAAAATGGTGGGGAGGTTATGATTGATAGGATGACTGATCTATTTAACCAGGTATGGGAGGAGGAGAGAGTACCGAGGATGTGAAATGAATGTAGAGTGACTCTGTTGCACAAGGGAGAATACAAGAATAAGAATCAGTTGAAGAACTATAGGCTGATTGCATTATTAAATAATGCAGGAGAAGTGTTCGGTGCAGTGTTGAATGAAAGACTGTGTAAATGGATTGAGCAAGCTGGAGTGCTAGGTGAGGAGCAGAATGGTTTCCGTGTGGACAGGAGAGCTGAAGATAACATGTTTGTAGTGAATTAAATGATTGAGAAGAAAAGAAAGGATGGAAGTAAACTATATCTAGGTTTTCTAGATATAGAGAAAGCATATGACAGGGTGAATACAGAAATGCTAGGTAAAGTCTTAGGAAAGATTGGGTTGAGTGCAAAGATAACCAACATAGTGCGTAGCATGTATGTTGATACGAGGGCAAAGTACAGGTTAGAAGACATAGAAACAGACTGGGTGAAGAGCAAGAAGGAGTTAGGCAAGATTGTATATTGTCACCAACCCTTTTCAGCTTATACACAGAGGAGTTGGCAACCAGAATGAGGAGAATGAATGCAGGTGTAAGAGTAAGGAATGACAGAATAGGTATGCAGATGATGTAGTGGTTATGAGTGAATCAGCGGATGAGTTGCTAAGTTTACTGGATGTAGTGGATGGTTATGACAAAGACTTTGGAGTTAGGTTTAGCAGTGAGAAAAGTAAGGTAATGATTGTGAATAGGTCAGAGGATGAAAGCAATGCAATGTGGAGGATAGGAGGGAATTAATTTAATCAGGTACTAGAATATAAGTACCTGGGGATGTAGGTTAGTCCAAATGGGTGTGAAAAAGCAAAGAATAAAAAGATAAGCTTGGCTAACCAAAGGGTTGGAAGATTAGGGAGTGCAGCAAGGATAAGAGCGAGTAAATATGATGTGCTGAGAGAAGTATGGAGGAGTGTGGCTGTGCCGAGCATAATGTATGGTACTGATGATGATAGATGGTGTATGGTAATAATGTATGGTACTGATGATGATAGATGGTGTATGGTAATAATGTATGGTACTGATGATAATAGATGGCACTGAACGCACGAAGGTATGCAGCATTAGAAGCCCTGAGAGGTGACATGGGTTGGAGCATGTTTATGGAAAGATTAATAAAAGCAACACTCAGGTATAAAATTACCTTGGAAAGAATGGATGATGAAAGAGCAAGAAAGGTGTATTTGTGGAATGAGAGTGAAAGCAAATGGAGGAAGAGATGCATGAGGATGACAGAGAGGAATGGATTGCAAGTGGTGTGAGGGATGAGGATGGCTGGGAGAAACCAAGATGAATGTGAATGGATTGTGACAAGAGGAGGTAGAGTAGGAGCTGAATGGGATGTGAGGAAATGGAAGAGTGAGATAGAGAGAGAGGTGAAGTGTGTGGGACTGACTATATGGAAGAATGATATGGAATGAAAGAGCACTATGGAATGGTACAAGGAGAAAGAAGCACCGATGTATGAGAGATGGTAAGATGGTAGCCTGTGTGGTGATCTCTTCCAAGCTAGGGCACAGTGTATGGATGTGAATGAGAGAAATTATAGGTAGTCTGAATCCCTCAGAAAAGTGTGTTAAATGTGTGACATGGGAGAGGATGAGTCGATGGAGCATGTGGTACTTGAGTGTGAGAAGTGATCCTGAGCCACCTGTAGCATCAAGATGAAGATCAGGAAGAAAGAAGTCAGCTGAAGGAAAAGATTATAGCCATTATTATCAAAGGAAAATGGGGTATAGGACTAAAAGATGCTGATGGAAGGATCACTACATTTTCAGATTTGTTTGGAGACAAAGAAATTGGACAAAATTGAGAAATGTATGAAAAACCTTTAAGTACAAAATTGAGGTAACAGACAGACTAACTGCAGAAAACTAAAAAGTACTAAAATGCATAGGAAAAATAACTTACAAAGTGATGAAGATTTTAAACTGTTAGATTGGATAGTGCTTCACTAAAAGTACAATACTGTATTTATTCCTGTTTTTCTTAAAATAACTGTGGATGGTTGTCACTACTAATGTAACTTCACCTTAATGGTGTCATTGAACCAATGTCTCCCCCTCTAAGTCGGTGGTACCAAAATATGAGTGTCCTACGTTTTTGCCATAAATCGTACATTTTTCTTTTTTACACACTTTGCTTATTCAACAAGATCATACAAATTTCAATCTAATACAGCAATCCTGAGCAGCCTGCAGTCCAAGTGCAACATGATTTTACAATCCAGCCCAAATCTTCAAAATCAAATATCATACTGTGTGGCACAACTCTTAAAAACTAGATATTGTATAACAGTGACATTGGGACCATCTACTGATCCAAAAATCTAGAACTAAACACTAATTACCTAATTTCTAAAATATCAGTTTAGACATTGCACATTATAAATTAAAGAAATCAAAAGCTTAGCACTAAATTTTTAGATTGGCAGCTGAGAAACATATTAGGCTTTAATAAACAAGGGTTTAGTTCTATATTTATGGAAGGGAAGTTGCCCCAATGGCCCTAATGTATTACATTTAATTTTGAAGAGTCAGTAAACAGTGATGTGCCTTTCTCCGTAGCATACAATTCTTGACTGGTAAATCTTTAGATGAAAAGGTTGCACACCTCCAGTGATTTGGGGATGTTGATTCAGGATAATTTGTCACTGGATAAACACATAAAACAGATATTTGACTCAAAATACAGGATGCTGTCTAATAATAGTGACTTTTCACTACATGGGCAAGGATATGATGAATAAAATAGTGACCTGCACGGTGCAGCCTAGGTTAGAATATGCAGCTGTAGTGTGGTCTCCACATAAGAAGAAAAACACCAGGAAATTGGAGAGGATCCAGAGGACAGCCATAAAAATGGTCCCAGAGTTGAGGGACTTGAAATATGAAGACAGATTCAAGGAAATGGGGTTATTAACACTACAAGATAGAAGAGAAAGAGGGCATCTCATAATAATGTATAAAACAGTTAAAGGAAAAGAAATGATAGACAGAACTGACCTAGTGAAAATAAAAAAGACATACAAGAGGACATTCAAGGATTGGAAAAAGTCTATGCTCAGGGAATGTCAAGAAGTTCAATTTTTCTCACAGAACAGTGGATGTGTGGAATGGATTGAACGAAGATATTGTAGAGGCTAACAGTATTCATTCATTCAAGATTAAGTTGGATAAATTCAGATATATAGACAAGATATGAGCACTGCTCAAACCCTGTAGATACAACTAGGTAAATACAGAAAACACTAGATTTGGCATCTGTCGCCTGTACTAGTCATAAATAGCTCTTGTGTACTAAACATTAAATATAAAACTAACAAAAGAGCAGTGTAAAGTGAAATAGCTGCTTATACTGTGTTTCCACACTCCACAACATACACATGCCAAGATCTACTTGTGATTAATACTTAAAAAACATGAATTCATCAAACAAATGTACATAAAATATGTCTGAAAATACTTCTCTTTGAAGTATTTCAATATTTAGTTGAGCAGTATATGTAACAGAGGATGCAGGAGACATGAAGAACATTACATGTAAAAAAAAATGTGCAGAATAGAATCATTATATATCTACTGTATGGATTGGGAGGGGAGAAAAAAAAAAAAAAAAAAAAAAAAAAAAA
>CM035192.1:20099757-20134284 GCA_020233015.1 Callinectes sapidus
GGGGGGGGGGGGTAGGATGGTGAGTTGCTGGAGGAGGGAGGGAGGAGGGGGGAAGTGGCCTACTAGGTCTGTTTGCATATCGAATGGGAGAGGATAAGGACTTGGACTTTGCGTATCTAATGGGAGAGAATAAGGACGGAGGGAGGGGGAAGGGGAAATACTATGCGATTTGTTCCTGTATTCAGTGCATGTGTACAGAGAAGCCTATCAGTCTCTCACAGAGTGCTGGCAAATTTTGGATGTTATCAAGAGATATAATGAGAAAAACAAGACTGTCTAGATGACAATGACTTCATTCTTCAAGAGGAGAGGGAAATAGAAAGAACAGCAATCAAAAGAGAAATCACAAGAGGAAGAGCAGCTAGAGGAGGAATCATGAAAGGAAGAGGAGTAAAAGTTGATTTCAGAGTGACAGGCAATGAAGGTACAAGTTAACATATCTCTTGTTTGATTTACTCATTTTTGTTTACCGCGACCTTTTCAGAAATGTATCCCTCGCGTAAATGGAGAGGTACCTGTATATATATACATATATATTCAATTTATGTTGTTTCTTTTATCTGTGACCTCTTCAAGAATGCAACTCTCGCTTAAATGGAGAGGTATATGCACTGCCTAAGAAGTAGATGTAGGACTGAGCACATAACTGAAGTAATGCGCACAAACAGATTCAGTGACTTGAACATATGGAAAGATGACCTAATAATACAGCACATTAAATATTTTTATGTGAACAGCATAATAATTAGACCAGAAGAGGAATGAAATTGTAGAGATAAGATGTCAAACAACTAGGTAACCTGGTAAATGGCAATCAACCCTTGTTGACAGCAAATTTATCGATCATAGATTCCTAAAAATCTGCACTTTCATCCACCCTATGCAATCAAGCCCAGACTGCAAATTTATACATTTGCTCTGCAAACATGTAAGTCCAGTACACTGTCCCATCAATCACCAAATGATAAGGGCTCTTTTCAGCCATAAAAGCTCATTTTACTTCAGCAAATCCCTTCTCTGCTAGAGGCCGCATTCCCATGAGATACACTGTGCTGCCACACACCACTAGAATATGGGATGGAAGTTGAAGACACCAGGAGCTCTGAGAAAAGTTGTATTCTACAGTCTATTCAAAGAAAGAATCTTAGGAAGATCTATTTTTGCTTGGAAGCTTTACTATCAGTCCACTATCCCCACACTCTGGAAAAACTTAGCCTCCTTTAATATTCTTCACTAGTTCAACAACTGCACAAACTAGATGAGCTTTTTTAGTTACATCCACATTAAGTGGATGTAACCTCACTAGAAAAATAAATAAATAAAAAAAAGAAGGGGGAGAAAGTGACAAGAAAGGGACAGAAACATCTGTATTTTATTTGCACATAATGTTAGATGTAAAGTGACACTACATTTCTAATTAAAAAGCTGAAAGTCCCATCATTTAAGAGCCTTTAATATCAAGAAGACCTCATTGAGCTTTAGAACTGATATAGCTGAGTTACTTCATCAATGAATGTAAACAAAATTTGCCAAATGTGTATAATAGTTGAACTGAGTGAAGAAATACATATACAGTAGGGACACATATAATGCATTTTTTTTACAGTGCAATTTCCATCAAACATGGTGTCCACTCAGAAAATTTACTTCATCTAGCCGGAAGTAACCAAGGTTGGAGGTCGGAGTGACTTGAAAGCTGTTCACGAGTCACAATAGCTCCAATTGACATGAACATTAACCATTTCAATGTGTCTTTTTGTGTTCCCGCAAAAGTTTTAAAACGCAACTGTGAAACCTGCGATAGCTGGGGGATAGGTGTACATACCAATTTTCCTCTGTATAGAATCCCTCCCTGCCTTATGATAAACATGACATGGGATATTGGGGAAGAAATTAATGCATCCTGGACCTGTACACTTCATGGTCCTCACTGGAGAGCCAAAAGTTCCAGTCTCTCCCATATCCACATATCTTTGTGAAACTGCATTTTCCGCACTCATTGCTATCAAAACCAAGTACAGGAACCGCACAACCGTTGAGGGAGACTAATGTTGTGAACTCACAAATATTCGACCCCGTATTAAAAATTTAGTTGCTAAGAAACAGTGTCAAGTATCTCACTAATCATGTATGCATCTGATAGCATTGAAATTGTCAAATAACTCACAAATGTAATACATGCTTAAAAAAAGGGATTAAAAAGGCATTATTTTTTTATTTCCTTTTTAAATTTGGGAGTGAAAATTCTCAACATATGTAAAGAACTGTTCCCAGAGGGGGCACGGTAGTTAAAAGGTTAGGAACCACTGCTCTAAACTATTACTTAGCTTGGCTCAATGTTGGCCAAATCATTAAGTACTAGGTTCTAAATAAAATTTTATCTATCATCCCCTGCACAACATGGTGGAGGAAGAGTCCTATCTGGCCTTAAATATTTTAGATTATTTTGTGTTATGTTTTTAGTTTTTGTATTAGTAAATTATTGCAAAGTAATGAATTACACCAGTCCTTTAATTTACAAACACTCTATTTACAAACTTTTGAAGATAAAAATAAAATAATTAGGTCTTTAATACTGATTTATGAATGGAAAATTTGAACCTTCTAACAAAATGCTCTTTTTTGCATGTATCAGACAATTTCAATGAACTTGTACCATGCAGCACCTATCAGAGTGATTTTAATTTTTTAAACTCATTAGTGATAACAACAGTGAAAAATGCTAGGCAAATGTAGCAAGAGCTCAATTAAGTGTTCTGACAAGCTACAAAAAGCTAGAAAAGCAATAGAACAACAATGAGTAGTAGAAAGGAAGGGAGCAGGGGACAATACACCACAATACAGCTGTGCCTCACCTGTGGTTGATGCTTTCTTTGACTTTAAAAATGATATCCACAAAATTGTTGACAATGACCCCAATCGTGAAAGCTTAAAATATGAACATGTCATTCAAAATGGAATTGGTGCGTACAACCAGTTGTATCAAGAAAAAGTGTCACAAGCATAATAATGCTGCCCTGGGAGTCTGATAGTAACACTGACGATCATATTCCTAACAAACATTTGCTTCAGTTTTTTTCTACATTTCTTCCAATTTGTATTGAAATGTAGGTGTGTGATATTTTTGCTTTCTGGATGAATTAGGAAAAAATAAGGAGAAAAGTGACAAAAAGCAAAGTTTGGGGAAGTGGCCAGAACTAATTAGAATTATTTGTATTAAATGTTTTCCTCCTGTGACACGGTTTTGACAGCGTAGTATTTGTCTAGAACCAATTAACTATGCTATAGGTGGTCCCACTGTATTTCTCAAAGAAGTTGAGTTTTCTCCAGACAGCAGACAAATGATAAATAGGGTTGCCAACATTTCTTTGAAGTGACTTTAATAGACAGAACAGAGTGATCATAGCTCTTTTCCTGAAGTCCCAACCAGGTAAACACACTCACACACACACACACTCACACACACACACACACACACACACACACACACACACACACAGGAGATTAGAAAGGATCTAAAGAGTAGCCACAAAAATGGTACCAGAATTAAGGGAGCTAACATATTAAGACAGATTAAAGGACATGGGACTGCCAAGTCTACAAGATAGAAAGGAGAGAGGAGATCTAATAACTGTACTTAAGATAGTAAATGGTATTGAAAAGCTGGACAAGCAAAACCTGGTGATGATGGAAGAAGAAACTAGACAGATGAGGAAGATCAGAAAGAGCCAGTGTCTAAAGGACACAAAAAAAGTACAGTTTTCCACATAGAATTGTGGACACTTGGAATGGTTTAAAAGAGGAGGTTGTTACAGCAACCAATATATATAAATTCAAGGGAATGTTGGGTACATCGAGATATGGAGACAGGACACTATGAGCCCCACTCAAACCCTGTATAATACAACTAAGTAAATACACCGAGTAGTGTAGTGGTTAGCACGCTTAGCTCACAACCGAGAGGGCCCGAGTTCAAGTCCCAGGAGCGGCGAGGCAAAAAGGCAAGCCTCTTAATGTGTATCTAACCCCTGTTCACCTAGCAGCAAGTAGGTACGGGATGTAAGTCAAGGGGTTGTGGCCTTGCTGTCCCAGTGTGTAGTATGGGATGTGGTTTCAGCTCTACCCAAAGATCGGTCTATGAGCTCTGAGCTCATTCTGTTAGGTAAAGGCTGGGTGGGTGACCAGCAGGCGACTGTGACTATGTGATGACCATTTCATATAGAAGATAAGTGGACACCTGTGCTACTTTTGACCAGGTTTTAAAAGCATTACTTTGGATGAACAAAATACCTCCACCTAAGAATTAATGTAGTGGGAAAATTCCAAGTGGATTATGAGTGTCTGGAACCAGTCTAAATCAATCTATACTCGCTACACTCTAAACTGGCCATTTTTGTGTGACCTTGAGCTTGGTGGGGATTCCTCCACCACTGCCACATCAAGGCCTCTCCCTCTTTTTCCAACCCTGTTCCACCTCCAAACCCTCTGCCTCTGTCTTTCTTTCCCTCTGTTTCTATTCAAATCAATGTATTTCTGGAAAGATTTTCAAAATCATTCCAAATTTGATTCCACATCATTGTTGAGGTAAAAATCAAGGGGTGTTTTTGTATAAAGGTTTCTCCCATTCTAAACATGGCACATGAACCAAGAAGTGCAGGTCTGCCACTACCTCCACATAACTCCACTCGCCCTGACCCCCTAACACACAATCTCAGTGTGGACCGCTCTGCTGCAAGTTCACCATATGGTCAGCTTCACAACCAATTTATGGCAGTAATAAATAACATTAGGAAGTACTTTTGGGGAGAACAGGCCAGTGAACTGTGGAGATGTAGTAACAATGGAAGATCAGCTGTTAAAAAGCGCACACACAAAAAAAGGCCAGTTTGGAGTGCAGCGAGTATAATAGATTCTATGATTCCCACGTCACACACCATGGGTGGTCCAAATTATGCTTACATAATCTTACAGCTTCATAAGTTTATAACCCAAAGCTATTGCTGGCCATACAGGGATGTCTTAAAAACCAAATTTGTGAAATATACCTGATACCTCCCTCAAATTAAAATACATAAATAACTAATCACAAAGCTGAAGATTAGGATGCTTACAAACAACTGAGTGAAGACAGGCCATAAAGAAGCAAAGAAAAAAATAGTTTGATGCTCTAACAGGAGCATTCTCAGTACTAGACTTGGTGCTACATACTGCCAAATATCTCAATTCCTGATGTGTTGTTACAGACTTTGTAAGAAGCTCATATTTGCATTTTCCATCAGCAAAGAATGAACCAAAAGGAAAAATATGGTGTCCTTTTGGTTCTGTAAAGATTGTCATACTTTACAACTAACACCAATTAGCTGTTTCTTTTTTTCTTTTTTCTTTTTCCTTAATTACTTTGCTAGCAATCACTGGAAGTGTTTAAATATAAGTATAATTGAAGCAATATTTGTAGATACACAAACATGTACATAACATTTGTGAAAAAAGAAGAATATGAACTTCCAGATAAAATCAACAGCAACACATCACATTAAAATTTCAGGCAGTATGTACCATCTACATCATCCCCATTAATGTGAACACTGCAATTGCGAAGAGAAATAGCTGCATGTGAAAAAGCTTCCAGGCTTTAACAGCTCCTGCAACATTATTAATTTGGATACATATCACATAATTTCACACTATTGAATGGAAATCTTGCACATGAGAAATTCTATGATCTTATCACATACCTGTCTGAGCCTAGTAATCTGAAGACTCTGGAGTTATCTATGATCTCTTGAGTTATCTCTCCATTCTTAAAGCTGCGGCCCTGCATGCCATGCTCGTGAAACGCCAAAACACTGTCGGTTAAGCATACTGAAAAAGAAAATTCATTGGAGAAAACACAAAATTTGAATATACAGGTACCTCTCCTTTTATGCAAGTCTGTTTTAAGCATTTTTGATTGACGTGAGGTCCAAAATCTAAGCAAATGTTTCATTTAAGTTTTTTTTTTTCACTCGTATGCAATATTTCATTGGGTTGCCACCAGATATCTCATGCGAGTTCCTGTGGGCCATCCAAACAACAACGGTCACACACACATATATGTATACAGTACATTTTATATATATATATATATATATATATATATATATATATATATATATATATATATATATATATATATATATATATATATACACACATGCACACACACACACACACTTATATATATTCAAATAGGAATGTACACAAATTATTGACTCCTTGACAGGATGAGCTCCTCTCTGGAAGTATGTCAAATGTTTACTGAGTGACCTGGCCACGAGTTGGTGATGATGTCAGCATCATGTTTACAATATTGAGCAATTGTAAACATGACACCAATGCAGTTGCTAATTTGTGCCCAAGGCATTCAGTAAATATTTGACATCTGTGGAGAGAGAAATTCACGGTCAAAAAGCCAGTAATTTGTATACATTCTTATTTGAATAAATAACAGTGCATGCACATGTATGTATGTATGTATGTATGTATGTGTGTGTGTGTGTGTGTGTGTGTGTGTGTGTGTGTGTGTATGTGTATTTACCTAGTTGTATTATACAGGGCACGAGCAGAACTCATATTATCCTGTCTCCATATCTATACTTATCCAACATTTCCTTGAATTTCTGCACACTTGCTGCTGTAACAATCTCTTCACTTAATCCATTCCAAACATCCACAGTTCTATGTGAAAAGCTGTACTTTTTAATGTCTCTCAAACATTGTCTTTTTCTGATCCTCTTTGAATGCCCTCTCATCCTTCCACCATCATCTTCCTTTAGTACCACCAAATCCTGTTTGTCAATCTTGTCAATGTGGTTCACTATTTTATACATCGTTATTAGATCTCCTCTTTCTCGTCTGGCTTGTAAGGTAGGCAGTTCCATTTCCTTCAACCTCTCCTCATATGTTAGATCTTTCAGCTCCGGTACCATCTTTGTGGCTGCCCTCTGAATCCTTTCTATCTTCGTTACATCTTTCTTTTTATGTGGAGACCACACAACTGCTGCATACTCTAACCTGGGATGTATCATAGTGGCTATAATTTTTTTCATCATATCTTTATCCATGTAATGGAATGCCACTCTGATATTTGTTAACATTCTGTGTGTCAAGCCACATATCCCATTTATACGTCGTTCTGGGGTCAGGGAATCCTGTACAATCACTCCCAAATCCTTCTCTTCCCTGCTCTTCATTATCACTTCCTCTCCCATTTTATACTCCCATGTTGGTCTGGTCTTACTCTTTCCCATTTCCATCACATGACACTTCTTTGCATTAAATTCTAGTTTCCATCTCTTGCTCCACTCATGTATCTTGTCAATATCTCTCTGTAGCTCCATACAGTCTGCTTGGCTCTTTATAACTCTTAACAATTTAGCATCATCAGCAAACAAATTTATAACTGTTTAAGCCTTCTTGCATGTCATTTATGTATATCTGGAACATAATAGGTGCTAACACCGACTCTTGTGGTACTCCGCTTGTGACACCCCTCCAGCTTGAATAGTTGTCTCTGATTACTGTCCTCATTTCTCTATCCTTTAGATAGTCTCCCATCCATTTTAGTAGTTTCCCTTTCAGTCCTCCTATATGTTCCAATTTCCACAGTAGCCTTTTGTGTGGAACTTTATCAAATGCCTTTTTGATGTCCAAGTACACAGCATCCACCCACCCATCTCTATTATCAACTACATCTATTACTCTTGTGTAAAAACTGAGTAGATTTGTAACACATGACCTTCCTTTCCTGAAGCCATATTGGTTGTTTGTTATAATTTTATTTTCTTCCAGATATTTCACCCACTGCTCCTTTATTATTACTTCACATATCATGCTCACAACACTAGTTAGAGATACTGGTCTATAGTTAAGTGGCTCAGTCTTCTTTCCTCTCTTGTATATTGGTATTATGTTAGCTCTTTTCCACTCTCTTGGTACTTTTCCTTCTTTCAGTGAGCTGTTAATCACATTCCAAATTGGTTCCACTAATTGTTCTCAACATTCCTTTAAAGTCCAACTTGACACTCCATCGGGTCCCATTGCTTTTCTGGCATCCAGCTTCTCTAACAATTCATCAATTTCTTGCCTTTGCACCAAAACTTCCTGCATCCCCTTCTGCTGTACTTCACTCTATGGCTCTGTAAAGTCTATTTCTACACTGAACACTGACCTGAAACTCTCATTCATAAGTTCACTCATCTCTTCCGCTGTTTGATATACCCTCCCTTGCTTGTCATTTTGCCATTGATATATCTATAAAATAGCTTGGGTTCTTTTTCACATTTTTCCACTACATCCTTTTCAAACCCCCTCTCCTCTTCTCTTCTTATTCTTGCTTCCTTGTACTGCTCTCTGTGAATTTCATTTCTTTGTTTCTTTAGTTTCTTCCAAGCCTTATCCCTTATCTTTTCAGCCTCTGCACATCTGGCATTATACCAAACTTGTTTGCTCTTCTTTACTTTATATAATGGTACATACCTCTGTATACCTTCATTGTATTTTATCAAGAATGCTTCATATTTCTCTTGTACTGTTTTACCTTCCATGAGTGCCTTCCAATTTATGCTCCCCAAAAATTTCCTTAATTCTGTAAATTTTCCCTTAGCATAATTAAACCTTCCATTTTTATGATCTTCCTCGTCTTTTGAAATCTCCCAATCTTTCAAATTGATTTTGAGCACCACATGGTCGCTCCTACCCATTGGACTCAAGTACTTTATGTTCGGACGGGGCTCCGGCTTTTTTGAGAACACCAGGTCTAGTAAAGATGGTACCTCCTGTCCCTGGTATCTTGTAGGTTCCTCCACCCATTGTTCCAATGTGTTAACCATAGCTAATTGCAACATTTCTTCGCTCCATGGCTCTGCGTTTCCATCTATTTCCATCTCCTCCCATCTAACATTCTTGCAATTGAAATCTCCCATTAGTAGAATTTTATTGTCCTTTCTTATCATACTGTCCAGGCACTCCAACACCTCTTTTTGCATTTCTTTGTGCTCCTCTAGTTTCCACGCGTTAGTCTTTGGTGGGACATATGTTGATATGATCCTCTGCCTCTTCCCCCAGTTCCTGATTATTATACTTATGATCTCCGCCATACCATCTCCATATTGCACTTCTTCCACATATATATCTTCTCTAACCATAATCATTATTCCTCCTCCTTTCCTTTTCTATCTCTCCTCCTCGTGTATGTGTGTGTGTGTGTGTGTATTTACCTACTTGTATTATACAGGGATCAAGCAGAGCTCATAGTGTCCAGTCTCCATATCTCCATATATCCAGCATTTCCTTGAATTTATGTATATTGGTTGCTGTAACAATCTCCTCTTTTAAACCATTCCAAGTGTCCACAATTCTATGTGGGAAAACTACTTTTTTATGTCCTTTTACACACTGACTCTTTTTTATCTTTCTTGAGTGTCCTCTCATATGTCTAGTTTCTTCTTCCATCATCACCAGGTTTTGCTTGTCCAGCTTTTCAATGCCATTTACTACTTATATGGGGTTATTAAATCTCCTCTCTCAATTCTATCTTGCAGAGTTGGCAGTCCCATTTCTTTTAATCTGTCTTCATATGTTAGTTCTCTTAATTCTGGTAACATTTTTGTGGCTACTCTTTAGATCCTTTCTAGTTTCCTTATAACCTTTTTTGCATTAGGTGACTACACCACTGCTGCATATTTCAACCTTAGACATATCATACTGGTTAGAATTTTTTTCATCATATCCTTATCCACCCTAATATTGGTTAATATTCTGTATGTTAATCCAAATAGTTGATTTATGTGCTGTTCTGGGCTCAGAGTATCTTGTATCACCACCCCTACATCTTTTTCTTCCTTGGTCTTAAGTATTACCTCCTGTCTCCATCTCATGACATTTCTTTGCATTAAAATCCAGTTTCCACCTCTCACTCCATTCATTGATCTTGTTTATATCACCTTATAACTCTTGACAGTCATTAGTGGTTTTAACAATTCTCATTAATTTGGTGTCATCTGCAAACAGAATCATATAGCTGGTCACGCCACACTGCATATCATTTACATATATCAGTAACATTATGGGTGCTAAGACTGACCTCTGCGGCACTCCACTTGTTACATTTCTCCAACTTAAAGTTACTTCCCTAATTACAGTTCTCATTTCTCTATTTTTCAGATGATCTTGCATCCATTCTAATACTTTGCCTCTAAGTCCACCTATGTGTTTCAGTTTCCGTAAGAGTCCCTTGTGTGGAATTCTATTACATGCCTTTTTGATATCTAGATAAACAGCATCCACCCGATCATCTCTGTTTTTTATTCCTTCATTTACTTGTGTATAGAAACTTGGTAGGTTCATCACACATGATTTTTCTTGTCTGAATCCATATGCCCTATTAGATACTACATTGTCTTCCAAATATCTCACCATTTCTCTCACCATCTCCCCTTGAGGAATAGAGACGCGTGGTTCACCGTGTACAGTCAGGGGAGGAAGCAATTCTGGGTTCACTTTCACAGGATGACCTCTACCCTCATCACTGCTAGTCTAGTAGCATCTGTGGTACAGTTGGGCTGGATACTTGACAAATGATAGCCTGGTGGACTCGTTGGCATGGACCAAGGCCACAGAGGCTTGTGACATCATGAAATCAATGGGCTGTGCCTGCTTCAAAGAAGGAGTGGTGGCATGAACCTCCCCATGCAGTATGCCTGGGAGAATGGGAGCAGACTCTTGAGGAGCAGGACCACAGGCTTCTGGGAATGTCTTGTAAACGAAGTCCATGATGGCCATGAAAATAGAGGAAGGATCTGGCATACCATCATCTGCATCCAAGAAATCAACCTCCCCTTCCCCACCAATATAGTCCCTGTTCCTACCCTGAAACGTGGAGGGACTAGAGACGAAAGCCGGTGGGAGGACCATGTGTTGGCCATGTATCGACCCCAGCTTATGAGAGAACAAACCTTGGTGGCATGAAGCCATAGAGTGTGCTGCTCAGTGGTGGTGGTGGTGGTGATTCACAGCCTAGGAGGGTACCATCATGTCCAGCCCCTCAGGTGCCATGGACAAAGGAGAGGGGTAACATGGCATAGCATCATGCACCCCACCTCCTGTGAACAGAGTGACTGGAGGTGCTTGATGCTCCTTGACATCACAAGCAGTCTGACCCTCATCCAAGGATCCAGGATGGGCGAGCAGGTCAAGCACCCTCGCTACAACCACATCTGGGTCCCGGGCCAAGGAATGCAGTAGAGAAACCAACAGCTTGTCTCCCCCCCGCCATGGTTAGGGACTGTTTAAAGAATGACGGGGCATCCACAGGTGTGGTACACTTATTTGACCGAATCCTCAGTGGTTCGTGTCCCAGGCTACCTCCTCGTGTCCCCTCAGCAGGGAGTGTCTTTTGCAGACTTTGGGGAAGTTGGTCTAGAACTAGCCAGGTAAATGTGGATGCTGATGGCAGACAAGCCTGATTGGAAATATTCAATTTTTCATCTCACCTTTTAGAAACAAAAGAGAGAATTTCCTTTTTTCCTTAGCTACCTACATACATCATTTCATTATGATGAGTGAATGTGCTTAGATCATTTTTCATGAACAATAATATGTATGAATTTTTATATGTAGTTATGTTTATGAGAGAGAGAGAGAGAGAGAGAGAGAGAGAGAGAGAGAGAGAGAGAGAGAGAGAGAGAGAGAGAGAGAGAGAGAGAGAGAGAGAGAGAGAGAGAGAGGAGCATATGTGTAAGTATCCCACCGGTAACATTCAACCTGAAGAATCACATGCTAGTTCCGCAATTATTTGATATGCAATAACTCTACTCACAGATAATACTGTGTGCTAAGAAATACATCACTGTAATCAGTATCTAAAGGAGGCATAAATTTCTGTACCAGAAATAGTTTTCTGGCATCTTAGAAGTGCATGAGTTTTACCAAAAAACAGGGCTGAATAACTCAATGAACATCCCATCAGTTAACCCCTAGCTTCCGGGTGGCGGGGATTCCCGCTCTCGCTTATATCTGCGGTATTTTTGCGTTTAGCGCCAAACATTTGCTACCCTGCGGTACATACACGCCCAAAGGGATGACACACTGCATCTCAGTTACCTCTGAGCTCTCAAGGAGGAAAGACGTGCCTCTAAAAGTTTTCCTGCGTTCGGATCGGTGCGTTCCTCTCACTCGCCGCCCACCACCCTGTACCATCTACCTCCACTCCATTACTGCCCACCACACCCATCCACCCTGTACCATCTACCTCCACTCCTAGGACTTCATCTCGAGTGGTGATGCCTACAAGCGCACAGTGAGTGAGTGTGTGGTGGTGACTAGGCTAGCGCAAGTCAAGACCGGCAAACGCACACGAACACATCATCGCTCTCCGCCCGGGAGATCACTCTACTCATCAAGTCCTCACTCCACAACCAGACCACCTACAGAGCTCTATGAGGTATCCACTTAAAGAAGAAGGATTTGCGGTGAGTACTGAACAAAATAAAAGTTCATAACTTAGGTAGTTTAGGCACAGTGACAGAGCGAAATAGAGCGAAATCGGGGGAGCGGCCAGAAAACCGCCCGGGATAACGGAGTGTTTTTCACCGACTCGCCCGGAAGAGAGGGGTTAAGAGTTAAAGGATGTTATTATACCAAAATTTGGTAAACAAAGCAAACAGTAAAATATAAAATGATTGGATTGGCTATTGGTAAGGTTGCAGCTAATTTTCTGCCTCTATCAATACATCTGGGTATTGATTTAATCCAGGCCATGATTTAATCATATTGAGAACCTCTCATTAATAACAAAACGGGGTTTACTGAACAAGGAAATCAATTCCATCCCATGGATGGAATTGATTTCCTATGTGAGGTATGTAATAACTTACTTGCCCAAGCCCTCAAGAATTTGTGCGAGTCTTCCTTCAAGGTCAAATGATGTGATCAAAAGTAAAGGAGACAGCAACAATTATCAAACCTCTGTCAAGTGTGCAGTAACACAAACTGTAATCTTTCATAGAATGTATAAGTTGGTCAGTAACACAAGCTGTAATCTTTCATAGAATGTATATGTTGGTCTATGTGTTGGGGAGGGGTGGCATAATCCCGTAACATGCACTGTACAGCCAATCCTTCTTTTTGAAGGCCTTGAAAAGAAATTAGGATTTTCATCTCCTTATTTTCTCAATGATGGTTCAATGCCTTATTCAGTATATTTCCATTTATCCATTTCCCTAAATGTATCAACCCTACACCAATTTTTCTCTTCAGTCATTCTCTTTCTAAATTTCAACATATTGCTTCATATAATGATGATGGTATAACCATCTGGTGTCTTTCTATAAGCACTTACCTATAGAGTCTATGGTGAAGTCAAAAGTGAGCTCAGATGTTTGCTTTTTCCTCTCTTTGAGTCTCCCTTGCAGATTGACCACCCTAACAACATCTGTAGAAGAAATTACAAGTGATTATAAGATCAATAGCAAATATAACAATTAGTTGCAGCTCATTACATATTGAAGACAAAATTGCCTAATAACAATGAAAACTGGTAAATATGAAGAGTAAAACAAGTGATCAGAAATATGCATAATGAAAGCTCTGCTAGGACATATGAGAAACTTTACAACCTGTACAGCATTTATGCTTTGTCAGAAATAGGGATTATGTCAGATTGTATTTTTCATATATTTTTAAAAATTTACCCTGTAAAAAAATACATAACAAGTCATTTCATATATATATTATTTTGATGCCATGAATAAAAGTGTGGTTATTGAGCGATTTTGATTTTGAGATTTTTTTCCCTGCACTTATAGAGCTCATGATATCAGAATATGGATGTAGAATCTTATATTCATATATTTTTAAAGCCTCTATTCTCTCCTTTACATACACTTTTCACAAGCATATAATGCGTAATAATACTTATTTACATTACAAATGCCTACATTTGAACATTCAACAAAATGATTGGATATCCATTGGGCAATTCTCCTAGTCTCAAGTCCAAGGCCAAGTTTCCTCCAAAAGAGCAAAAGATTTTTATATTTTCATGCAGTTATCATTCATTTATTACACTATTTCTATCCACTTATTTATCTATTTTGTACTATAGTTTCCGCGTCCTCTATATGCCTTGCCACGGAAATTGCCGTGGGTACTATTGCATCCAGAACCTTTGCTTCCTTTGCAAAAGGAATTGTAGTTCCTCCTTACTTTAAACCTTTTGGGGTTGATATGTTTCTTCACACACACACACACACACACACACACACACACACACACACACACACACAGACACAAACACACACACACACTGAAGCAAGGAATGAGTATGTCAGGATAAGAAGAGAGGAAGAAAAAGCTTTTGAAAAGGATGTAGTAAAGAAATGTGGAGATGAACCCAAACTCTTCTATAAGTATGTAAATGGAAAAATGAAATGTAAAGAAACCATAGATAAGATTATAAAGGGAGGAAAAACATACCAAGCAGCAGAAGAGCACAGTGAAATTATGAATGAGAGCTTCAAGTCAGTATTCACAGTAGAGGGGACATTTATAGAACCAAACATGACATAGGCACAGGGGGCTTTCAAGGAGCTTGTGGTACAAAAGCAAGATGTTGGCAGATTGTTAGGAAATCTGGATGTAAGAAAAGCAATGGGATCAGATGGAGTGTTAGGCTGGACACTAAAGGAATGTAAAGAGCAATTAGTACAGCCAGTTTGGGAAGTGATCACAAGCTCAATACAGGAGGGGAGAGTGCCAACATTGTGCCTATCCACAAAGGAGGAAAGAAGACTGACCCGCTGAATAATAGACCTGTCTCACTAACAAGTGTTGTCAGCAAAATATGCGAGATACTAATTAAAGAGAAATGGGTGAGATACCTGGAGGACAACAAAGTTATATCCAATAGACAATTTGGGTTCAGGCAAGGAAAATCATGTGTCACAAACCTGCTAAGTTTCTATACACAAGTAATTGAAGGAATTGAAGACAGAGATGGGTGGGTAGATGTTATCTACCTAGATATCAAAAAAGCATTCGATACAGTTCCACACGAGAGACTATTATGGAAACTAAAGCACATAGGTGGACTACGAGGGAAACTATTAGAATGGATGCAGGACTATTTGAAAGATAGAGAAATGAGAACTGTGCTCAGGGAGGAAACTTCAAGTTGGAGGAATGTAACAAGTGGAGTACTGCAGGGGTCAGTCCTAGCATCCATAATGTTCCAAATATATGTAAATGATATGCAGTGTGGCGTGACCAGCTACATGAATATGTTTGCAGATGACGCCAAATTAATGAGAGTTATTAAAAACACTGTTGACTGCCAGAAGCTACAAGGGGACATAGATAAGATCGATGAATGGAGTAAGACGTGGAAACTGGCTTTTAATGTAAAGAAATGTCGTGTAATGGAGATAGGCAAGAACAAGAGAAGGCCAAAATGGAGCTACAAGATAGAACAGGAGGAAATACCTAAGGTAAAAGAAGAAAAAGACCTAGGGATGGTGATACAGGACACACTGAACCCAGAGCAGCACATAAATAAACTATTTGGATCAACATATAGAATGTTAGCCAATATTAGGATGGCTTTCCATTACATGGACAAGGATATGATGAAAAAAATTCTAACCAGTATGATACGTCCAAGATTAGAATATGCAGCAGTGGTGTGATCACCACATGCAAAAAAGGATATAAGGAAACTAGAAAGCATCCAAAGAGTAGCCACGAAAATGGTACCAGAACTAAGCGAGCTGACATATGAGGACAGATTAAGAGAAATGGGACTGCCAACTCTACAGGACAGAAGAGAGAGAAGTGATCTAATAACTCTGTATAAGATAGTAAATGGTATTGAAAAACTAGACAAGCAAAACCTGGAGATAGAAGAAGAAACTAGACAGATGAGAGGACACTCAAGGAAAATCAGAAAAAGTCGGTGTATAAAGGACACAAAAAAGTACAGTTTTCCATATAGAATTGTGGACACCTGGAATGGATTGATAGAAGAGGTTGTTACAGCAACCAATATCCATAAGTTCAAGGAAATGTTGGATATATAGAGATATGGAGACAGGACACTATGATCTCCGCTCGAACCCTGTATAATATAACCAGGTAAATACAACTAGGTAAATAAACAGAAACATGCACAGACTGAACATGGTTGTGTGTGTTCACATGTGACATTGACAATACTGCCACATGGTCGTCGCCATGGCAATGAATCGTCTGTGTGTATCCCCCCTCCCACCTCCCCCTACCCCCTTCCCCACACCCTGCTCTCCACAATGGCTGCAGATACTGCCAGAAATCCATTTTTGTAGTGAAAAATGCTTAGGAGTATGGTAGCTACAGTACATTTTGAGTTACAGAATTGTGAATAGAAATATTTGTGACACATCTCTATAACAGAGATATCATTTAAGGAAAGGCAATGTTTTCCTGATATTACCGCACCACGGGAGCCCCTCTTAATCCCATAGCCGCAGATTACGGGTTAATAGCGTAGCCTACGTCTTCTGCTAAGAGAGCTACCAACCGGTCAAAGTTGTCACTCTCCAGACAAACACAGCCACATCGAACAATTGTCCAAACCCCGGACATTGACCGAAGAATTGAAAGTCCAATGAATTGAAGTCCAAAGAAACAAGGGCTGACTGTAATTGAAAACTGGTAGCAACATACAGAGGCTGTCATTGATGTCCTCAAAGGCATCTACAATGGTAGGAATGTGTGAATTAGCATGTTTGTCCATAAATCTGATTAAAGGAATCAAAGCCTTGCCTAGTAAAGAATTTGTCTGAGCTAATTTATTCTCCATCCTCCAGCTCTGTTGGTCGAGAGTAGACAGAGCATTAGCAGCAAAAACTGGAACCCTCAATTCCTTTATATTGGATGGAATAGACCATTGCTCTGCCAAGGTTCTGGTTTTGTTATCATCAGGGACCATATGTAGGTAAGTCCTGCTATCCTTAGCTAAAACCTCTGTAACAGGAGGGCTATTAAAATCATCTACATCAAAGGCTGCCCCTAGGCTATGACCAACAACTACGTACATGTGAGTTGGGGTTACAGGGAACCAAGAAATTCCCTTGCAGAGCTAGTAGAAACCTCATCATTAACTTGGGAAACTTGGGAAGGAACAGCATTATTTTGCATTGAAGATTCACAATTTTGGTCATGTGACAAAACCTGAGAAACCACAAGTTGGCTGACATTATCCACATCTTCGTCACTACTGACATCACTGTCACTTGATGCCAATGAGTTCTTGCTCATCTTCTCCTTTGTCAAAGCATTCACCAAAACTGGTAAAATTTTCTTGACCACAGAACTACAAAAGCTATCTTCTGGCTCAGGAGATTGGGAAAGATTGGAGTGGCTGAGGAATTCAGCCTCATCAGGAACACTGTGTGAAATATTGTGTGGTGGTGGCTGGCCCTTGCCGTTGCCGGGACAAGGGGAAGAGGAGCGATGCTTTCTCTGACATACCTCCTCACCAACCTCCATCATTAATAATGATGGGTGAATAAATCGCCTTCTGAGGAAAAGACAATTTCCGGCATAACAACCTTATGGGTGTATGACAGCTTGTTATGCAAGACATTACATAATAGGGCAAGATATGTAATAAAGAGCAAACACAATACATACCACCCTGAACAGGGATGTTGTAGAGGAGCGAGACGCGGTAATCCCACGATTGCCATGTGGGTTAAATCCCCACTAAACGTCAAAGCACACTGCACAATTACACTCTGTGCAAGTCTCTCAGAGTAATTTTGCCAGAACCAGCAAAGCAACGTCCTCCGCCCCCCAAAATAGGCCAAGTGCAGTAAGAGAAACCCCTGTAGAATGTCACCACCACGACTGAAGAAGCTTTCATGAGGCTCCTTATCAGTAAGCCTGATATCAAACTTTGAAAAACAAACAGACACCAACATTATCTAGTGACCACTAGAGGCCACTAGACCACTAGGCCACATCTGAATGTTCACACCGAATACTGAATGCTTGTGATGCCGTATTGAGAGTCATGCATAACATCATGCTGCTGGGCAGACAGCTGTGGAAGAATTTTAACACCATCATAACTTACCTGGTAAGTGTGCTATAAGTTCTTCCTGAGCTGTACTGCCCAGTAATGAAGGGTCATGCGTGACTATTGGTGTGGTGTCAGTCTGTGTTTGGCATTCAACAACACTGATAAAACTTTCCCAGTCACATCAGCATTCCATATAGACTCTTGGATCTCGCTAAAGAATGTAGATTGTTCTTGAGCTTCTATACCTCCTCCTCACCCTCTATCCAGAAGAGAAACTAACTGGCTGTGCCTACATCACAGTTTCCCTTTATCACTCAATCCCTCACAACCAGCACAACTCCCTCTCTCCCTCCCCCTCCCCCTCCCCCTCCCCCTCCCTCTCCCTCTCCCTCCCCTCCCCTTTCACTACAATTCCACTGCCATTCCTATTCCCATTCCCATTCCCACTCCACTCTCCTTGCCTCACCCCTCTATTTATGTCAGTTTTAAGTGTGTGTTGGATGTGTTTATCGGTGCTAGAAATTTTTAAGAGTATGAATCATAAGAGTAATTGTTTCTACTCAAGCATTTTAATTTGTGATTGCAAATTCCTTTAGATAATTTTATTGATCGGTTAAGAGAGAGTGGGAAGTATATGTGAAAATGTGATCTATCTGGACAAAATTGTTGTGTTTATTTATTCGTTTTAGTGTTTTATACCTTTCGGTTTAGTATTTTATGTATTCCATGGTTGTAATAAGATGAATTTTGTCAATAAATTAATAAAATAATAATCCTCTCACTCTCGCTCTCTCTTCTCTCCTCTCTCCTCTCGCTCTCGCTCTCTCTTCTCTCCTCTCCCTCTCGCTCTCGCTCTCTCCTCTCTCCTCTCGCTCTCGCTCTCTCCTCTCTCCTCTCGCTCTCGCTCTCTCCTCTCGCTCTCGCTCTCTCCTCTCGCTCTCGCTCTCTCCTCTCTCCTCTCGTTCTCGCTCTCTCTCCTCTCGCTCTCGCTCTCTCTCCTCTCGCTCTCGCTCTCGCTCTCTCTCCTCTCGCTCTCGCTCTCGCTCTCTCTCCTCTCGCTCTCGCTCTCTCTCCTCTCGCTCTCGCTCTCTCTCCTCTCACTCTCGCTCTCTCTCTCCTCTTGCTCTCTCTCTCTCCTCGCTCTCCCTCTCTCCCTCTCGCTCTCCCTCTCTCCCTCCCTCTCCCTCTCCCTCTCGCTCTCGCTCTCGCTCTCGCTCTTTCCCTCTCGCTCTCACTCTCCCCCCTCCCCCTCTCTCCCCCCCTCTCTCTCCCCTCCCCCTCCCCCTCCCCCCTCTTCCCCCTCCCCTCTCCTTCTCTTTCCTCCTCCTTTTCCCTCTCTGTCTCCCTCTCCCTCTCCATCTCCTATTCCACTCCCACTCTCCTTGCCTCTCTCTCTCTCTCTCTCTCTCTCTCTCTCTCTCTCTCTCTCTCTCTCATACCAACTCAGATTTTGTTTTTTTAAGATTAACATATAAGTTGTGGCAATATCAATATAATTTAGTGAAAACAAAGAAAAATGGACTTACTTTCATAGCACACAAGGATGGCATCCTTCTCAATTTGAGTAACATTTTTTACATTCAAGTTGTGGCGTGGTACAACAGTAGCCATGCCATCCATGTCCTCATCTTCATCTGGAATCCATGTGGTACCAGTGTTTAGGTCAATGAGGCTGTGTCTTAGCTCATCATCCGATCCAAAACTACGGTTCACATCTACACACATCAGTGGGTATTCCAGATCTGGGGTTATGACCATCTCGAAGACTCTTAACGGATGTGGCAAATAGCACTCACTTTGCTGTAAATCAAGAACGAAAGGTCAATAATATATATTTAATGTGGCCATGACCATTAATTTGCATTAGTTATCTCTTACTAGAAAGCATTATATATTGCTGCCAAAAGAATGGATGGATGGAAGTGTGGTTCCCTTTTATAAAGAAAAAGGAACATGAGTTTTCAAACAATAAAGGTTTCCATTTGGTGAGTATGGTGTGAATGGTATATTGTAGAATGCTAATAAGGTGGATAAGAGAAGGAAAAGAACATGCCATGCAAGAACAGGGAGATTTTACTAAGGGAAGAAGTTGTACACCAGACTTTTGCAGCAAAGGAAAAGAAAAGAAAGTCCTATGGCATTCATGGATGGAGAATACATATGATAGAATTGATAAGACATGTGAAGGAAAAGAATGCAAAGACAGGGATATTTTATAAAGAGAAGTTGTACACCAAACTTTTGCAACAAAGGAAAAGGGAAGGAAATCTTATGGCATTCATGGATGGAGAATACACATGATAGAATTGATAAGAAAGAACTATGGAATCTTCTGAAAGGGAGATTGTTGGAAGAAGTAGTAAGTTTCTATGTGAATATCAATACAAGTGTAATCTGGTGATGGTAAGAGTGAGTTCTTCCCATTCAGAGTTGGTTTGCATCAGGATTGTACAATGTAACCATGGTTGTTCAGTTTGCACATGGATGATGTGATAAAAGAAATAAAAATGAGGGTTTTGAGCCAAAGCTGGAGTTTGATCAGTGGAAAGGAGGATTTGTGTCATTCAATAAAAGATGATGATATATCTTTTGGAGCTGATTCAAAGCCAGCTGACAATTCCAGACAAAAAAACTTAGTATGATGAAAAATATGTTAAGTGTGTTATCATACCAACTAATAAATACTGGAAAGTTTTAGCCACCATCATAAAGTAGAAAACGAAAAAAAGATTCAATTGCCTAGGAATGTAATGATTAAGTGTAAAAGAAAACTGAAAAGAGTACAGAAAGAACTTAGAAAACTGCTACAAAATATGAGAGATCTATACTAAGGAGAAAAAAATGTCTATGCTGTAACTTCCATCCTTGGAAAGAAAATACAGGTACCTCTTTTTTTTTGCGAGTTTGTTTTACATATTTTTAAATTTAGGTGAGGTCCAAAATCTAAACAAATATTTATTTATACTTTTTTTTCAATTATACACGATATTTCACAAGTTACCACCAGATTTCTCATGCAAGTTCCTGTGTGACACCCCCCCCCCAAAAAAAAAAACAAGTCACACACACGTGTATAGTACATTACAGTGATAGCGAAAAGTTTGGGCACAACACGAATGTAAACAAATCTGGCATTTAAATAGATATTTAAAGACATTCAAACAGCTCATGACTACTTATTTACCAAGTGATTTTTCTTTAAGCCAGATCAACTTCTCCAAACGTGCTGGGGTGCATGTTGCCAGTTTTTCTATGTGTTGGGGAAGGATATTATCTCAAATATCTTGTATTTCTATTTTTACCTTCGCTATAGTCAAAGTGTCACGATCCTGATATGCCACATGTGTTCTATGGGATTTAGATCTGGTGAATTCCCAGGCCACTTTTTAAGGTAATCTACACCATAGTCCTCTAACGACTGGGTGATAGATCAAGCTGTGTGAGCAGGAGCTCTATCTTGCATAAACCAGCTAACTTTTTAGGCAGGTTATCACACAACAACTCAAAAAAATTGTGCTGATGTAGACTCATTTAAAAAAAAAAAAAAAAACACTAAGTTGCCAACTCCACCAAATGCAAAGCAGCCCCACATCATATGGCACTTGGAGCATGCTTTACAACCTTAGCTGGTTAGGGGGCAGGGCCATTAGGGTCAGATCCCCTGGGATGCCTGAAATGCTTCGACCTGCAGCCGATGACACTACAAATGTTGATTCATCACTCCACAAGACTTGTTTCCAGTCTTCTAGGGTCCAATCCTTATATTTCTTGCTAAAAGCTATACAATCATGTATGTTTTTTGCACTTAAGAGGGGAAGAAGTTTAGCATAACAACTTTGAAGTTGTAAATTTTTGCTTAAATGATCAGAAATACATCTTACAGACACATCCTTCAGCAGTGCAAGGTTATTTTCTTTCAGTTTCTGAGCTGTGAGTGTTGAACTTTTATCCAGCTGCCTCCTGATAACCTTAGAAGTACAATTTGATATCCTCCTTGGCCTACCAGAACAAGGCTCGGGAGTAGGAAAAGCCTCACCTCCTTCGTCACTAAATTTCTTGGTCCACTTTTGAACTTGCTGCAGTCTTACTTCCACAGGAGTGGCTATATCTTTACACTCATAACACTCCTTCTAGAGGTTTATAATAGCAACAGTTGTGTCTCTTTCCAGCTCTTTACCTCTTACCATCACAGAGATATTGAAGCACAAACACAGAAACCAATGAGAAAATAAGACTACTCAGCGTGAGAGATGTTTACACTATCGCTTGGTGCTCCCTGAGGCGAGTTCCCAAGTCATGTGTATTGTCTTGCTTGAATAGCAGCACAAACCCTAACCTTCAAATATAGCAAAAAGTTAGGTTGGAAATTGGTATTTTCAGTGTGCTTTAATAATAGCAGGAAATTTATGTGCCTGTCATTCTGCGCCCAAACTTTCCACGGCTACTGTATATAAACATATATATATATATATATATATATATATATATATATATATATATATATATATAATCATATTCAATATACGTTGCTTTCGTTTTCCACAACATCTTTAAGAACAATTCTCTCGTGTAAATTGAGAGGAACCTGTAGATCTAATTGTAGCATTCAGAATGAAGGGATGAGAACAACCAGACAGAGAAAACAAATAAATAGGTAAATAAATAAAATAAAATTTACAAGACATTAAGAAGTACATTTTTTCTCAGAAAAGCCTAGAATAACCTGGCTGAGAAGGTAGTTCATGCAGGAAATAATCAGGACTTCCAAGAAAAGTTGAATACTAGCAGATAAGGAGACAGAACAATATGAGCATAGCTGTGTTATATAAATATACCTCACCTTCAGCAACATGAACTTATTCAGTGGGTCATACCACTGCATCAGGTACAAAGCAGAGGTGGTGGCCCCACACAGGTACTTGTAGCCATTGTAGGGGTTTCGACCTACACAACACCGTAGTGTTCCCTTTGTGTCGGGTACCTAATGAAAGGAAAAAAGGACATCAACAAACATTAGTATTATATAAAATTATATAAGTTTGTATTATATATATAACTCTAGATACAGTCACAGCCTGTGTTCGAGTTCAGGGCGTGGCGAGGAAAATAGGCAAGCTTCTTAATGTGTATTCACCTAGCAGCAAGTAGGTATGGAATGTAACTTGAGGGGTTGTGGCCTCATTGTCCCGGTGTGGAGTGTATGATGTGGTTTCAGCCCTACCCAAAAATCGGTCTATGAGCTCTGAGCTCGTTCCGTAGGATAAAGGCTCGCTGGGAGACCAGTAGGTAACTCAACAGTGAATTATACACGCACACAATACAGTGATGGCATGGCAGAAGTCATTGGTATAACAATTAGAACTAATGGAAGAGAAAGGAGGAAAGTTGTAGTAACATATGTGCCAGCAAAAACAAATACATTGAAGTTAGAGGAATATAAAGTAGTAAAGAAAGAGGTGTTAAAATGCCTGGATGACATAAGGAAGGACAGGAATGTAATACTACTGGGAGACTTTAACTGCAAAGGTGTGAACTGGAAAGAAATGGAAGAGGGGAAATGCAGGATCATGGAGTGAATAAATGTTGCAGCTAGTCATGGAAAACACACTGGATCAATGGGTGGAGGAATTCACTACACTGAGAGGAGAGGATGACGTGGTGTTCACAAAATAACAGAACTCCAACTATCTAAGCCCAGTGGGAAGAAATTATCATGCATTGACTGAAGTAGAATTACAAGACCGTGCATTAGTAAGAAAAGAAGAGGATTATAGAAATGGAAAGTTGAGTTATGCAAGGGCCAACTTTGAAGAACTAAGGAAATTTTTTGGAAGGATGGATTGGAGTGTGATCATTAAAGGCAAAACAGCACAGGAGAAATACGAAATATTTCTGAGGAAGTATCACAAAGATGTGGAAGGATACATACCTAAATACAAAATAAAGGATAACAAACATACATGGTAAAATACTACATGTGCAAAAGCGAAAGGAGCAAAAGACAGAACTTGGAGGAAACTGAAGAAGGAGAGGAATGAAAGTAATAGAGAGAGATACAATGAAGCAAGGAATGAGTATGTCAGGATAAGAAGAGAGGAAGAAATAGCTTTTGAAAAGGATGTGGTAGAGAAGTGTGGAAATGGAAAGATGAAGTGTAAAGAAACCATAAATAAGATAGTAAAGGGAGAAAAAACATACCAAACAGCAGAAGGGCTTAGTGAAATTATGAATGAGAGCTTCAAATCTCTATTCAAAGTAGAGGAGGCTTTATAGAACCAAACATGACAGAGGCAAAGGAGGGATTCGAGGAATTTGTGGTACAATAGCAAGATGTTGGCAGATTGTTGGGAAATCTGGATGTAAGGAAAGCAATGGGACCAGATGGAGTGTGAGGTTGGACACTAAAGGAATGTAAAGATCAATTAATACAGCCAATTTGGGAAGTGATTGCCACCTCAATAGAGGAGGGGAGGGTGCCACGAGAGTGGAAGAGGGCCAACATAGTGCCCATTTACAAAGGAGAAAACAAGACTGACCAGCTAAATTATCAGCAAAATATGTAGGGTATTAATCAAAGAGAAATGGGTGAGATATATAGAAGACAATAAAATTGTATCGAATAGGCAATTTGGGTTCAGACAAGGAAAATCATGTGTCACAAACCTAATAAGTTTCTATATATAGAAGGAAGGAAGGAATCGATAACAAATATGGGTGGGTGGATGCTGTCTACCTAGATATCAAAAAGGCATTCGATACAGTTCCACACAAGAGACTATTATGGAAACTGGAGCACATAGGTGGACTGCGAGGGAGACTACTAGAATGGATGCAGAATTATTTGAAAGATAGAGGAATGAGAGCAGTAATCAGGGAAGGAACTTCAAGTTGGAGGAAAGTAACAAGTGGAGTACTGCAGGGGTCAGTCCTAGCACCCATAATGTTCCAAGTATGTGTAAATGATATGCAGTGCGGCATGACAAGCTATATGAATCTATTTGCAGATGACGCCAAATTAATGAGTTATTAAAAACACTGATGACTGTCGAGAGCTACAAAGTGACAGACAAGATTGATGAATGGAGTAGGAGGTAGAAACTGGATTTTAATGCAAAGAAGTGTCATGTGATGGAGCTAGGCAAGAGCAAAAGAAGGCCAAAATGGAGGTACAAGATGGGAGAGGAGAAAATACCCAAGACAAAAGAAGAAAAGACTTAGGGAAGGTGATACAGAATACACTGAGCCCAGAGTGGCACATAAATCAACTATTTGGATCAACATATAGAATGTTAACTAATATTAGGGTGGCTTTCCACTACATGGATAAGGATAAATGAAAAAAATTCTAACCAGTATGGTACGCCTGAAGTTGGAATATGCAGCAGTGGTGTGGTCACCAAATGCAAACAAGGATATAAGGAAACTAGAAAGGATCCAAAGAGTAGCCACAGAAATGGTACCAGAAATAAGGGAGCTGACATATAAAGACAGATTAAAAGAAATGGAACTGCCAACTCCACAGGATAGAAGAGAGAGAGATCTAATAACTCTATATATAATAGTAAATGGTATGGAAAAGCTGGACAAAAGATGGAAGAAGAAACTAGACAGATAAGAGGACACTCAAGGAAGATCGAAGAGAATCGGTGTCTAAAGGACACAAAAAAGCACAGTTTTCCATACAGAATTGTGGACACTTGGAATGATTTAAAAAAGAAGGTTGTTATAGCGACCAATATACATAAATTCAAGGAAATGTTGGAGATATGGAGATATGGAGACAGGACAATATGAGCCCTGCTCGAACCCTGTATAATACAACTAGGTAAATACACACATATATACAGGTACCTCTCGTTTTACGCGTTTTTGAATTTACATAGGTTTGAAAATCTCCCCTGAAATATATAATTTAGGTAAACTTCTTTTCACTTACATGTGATTATTCGTTCAGTGGCCAACAGATGTCTCACATGAGTTTCTTTATGCAACCAAAATGACAAGTTAAACAATCACACCTGCATATATATATATATATATATATATATATATATATATATATATATATATAAAGTGGTACCTCTTGATTCGAACTTAATTCATTCTTTTTGGCTGTTCGAATTGCGAAAATTTGAATTAGGAAGCAATTTTTACCATTGAAATTAATGTAAGAACATTTAATCCATTCTACTTTATTTTAAATAAAAAAATATTACATTCAACCCCAGCTATTGCGAGAAATTGGTCCCTTAACTTCGCCGTAATACCTAAAAATGCAATAGCCATTGTTAAGAAGTAATGGGAAAAAAATAAAATTGGTCATGACCCACCAGAGTGGCAACGTGATTTAACATATTGGCACCTTGTTTTCCGCTCATCTCATCATAATTCATAGATATCCTTCGCATTTTGAGAGTATAAAGTAAACACAAACATGAAATGCATAAAAAGAAAAAAACATGCATAACAAAAGACTCATTTACTTCGGTGTGAAACTTCTAAGTCCCGATAAAGACTAGACAAGCCTCCCTCCCATGCACTAAATTCAAGAACACATCACGTAGTATTCCCCCCTCCCTCTGTCCTTATCCTCTCCAATTCGATACGCAAACAGACCGAGTAGGGCCTCCCCAATCCCTCCCTCCTCCAGCCACTCACCATCCTCTCTCCCTTCTCCTCCTCCCCCCCCTCCCTCTCTCTCTCTCTCTCTCTCTCTCTCTCTCATGAAGTTGAATATATTCTCACAGCATCATTTCCAACAGGAATTATTTCAAGAAAAGTACAATTTATTGTACAAGATTGCAAATTATTATATTATCGTAGTTTGCGCAAATGACAATGATATTTAACAATTTATTCTTCATTGGTTGTCTAAAGTGTTAAATATAACTTCATTAGTAAATAAGTTTGCCAGTGACCAGAAAAGAAGGCCACATTGACTGCAGTGGTAGATAGGAAGTGATCAGGGTTGGAGCTGAAGTAACCAAGGCAACTAGGGGCCGGAGTGACTTGAAAGCCGACTGGCGGGAAGGCGGCGTCGGCCATCACATGTTTTTGTGTTCGAATTGCGAGGCCACGTTCGGATTCTAGGTCAAAATTTGTTCGCCAAATTTGTTCGGATTGGGAAGTGTTTGAGTCAAAAGGGTGTTCGAGTCAAGAGGTACCACTGTATATATATATATATATATATATATATATATATATATATATATATATATATATATATATATATATATATATATATATATATACAGTAGGCTCAAACCAATAACGATCTCCAAAATAACGTTTTCGGTAATAACGGTAAGTTTGAATAGATACGCACTTTCTACAATAACGTCTGGATTCTCGCAAATAACAGATATGTATATCGTATTCTGGATAGCATTTGTTTCCGCCATCTTGTGACGTCAGCCACCCCCGCCACCCTCTCCACGCTCATCCGTGGGTTAGTTCCCGTGCCCCCTCAATTTGGTTCGCTACCACGTGTGTGTGTTTCACCTCTATTGCGCTCTGACTTTAGTGCGGGAGTTGAATAATGGCTTACGCCTTACCTCTGGGTGGTGGGAGGGGGAACCTGCCACCAAAATGCCCGGGAACTTCTAATTTCAGTGGTCAAAGTGTAAAAACAAAATGAGTGAGTCACAAGAAATGTGCATACTCGCTTGAGGACAAAGAAAATATTATTGCAATGATCGAGAGTGGTGCCCGGAACACTGAAATCATGAGGAAGTTGAACTGTCCTGAGTCTATAGTATGAAATATAGAGAAACCTTCAGGAAACCAAGAAGAGTATTGCACTGGCTACGAAATACTATGGTAGTGATGGAAATAACAAGCGAGCTATGAAAGATAAAAGTAATAGAAACAGATTGTTAGTGATTACAGAACTTTTTAGTGAAACGGCTAGTACGAAGAAACAAAGAAAATGCTAGTTGTAATGGCAGTGCGATTCGTGAACAGGTAAAGGTCTTGTATGCTGCAATTGCTGCAAAAACATTAAGTCTCCCCTCCTTTCAATGCCTCAGTAGGGTGGCTACATAAATTCAAAAGTAGAAGTGGCACAAAGCATGCAGTGCATCATGGTGGAGTGTCCTTAGCTGATTTGGTGGCCGCAGATTCTTTCCCTGAAATTGCCACCAAAATTGTTCAGGAAGGAGGTTATACCCTAGATCAAGTTTTTAACTGCGATGAAACAGGGCTGTTTTGGAAAAAAGCACCAAAGTCAACATTTATTTCTAAGAAAGAAAAACAAGCAACAGGCATGAAAATGTCCAAGGATTGCTTCAGTGTCCTTTTAACCTGCAATGCATCGGGGGACTATCTCATGAAGCCTTTGATGATTTACAAATATAAAAGGCCAAGGGCTTATAAGGGATGTGATATGTCTACTGGGAACAAACTAAGAAAGGTTACATGTCTACCGAGGTATCGAGACAATGGTTTGAAGAATGTTTCGTCAAGGACGCCAAAGAGTACTGCCAGAAAAAGAACCTTGCCTTAAATGTCTGACTTTTCTGTAATGTAATGACTATTTATTAATTGGGTGTTTCGTGTATTGTCGAGGATTCAGGTTGTTTTGTTTTCTGTTAGAGGCTTCAGTTGGAACGAATGGAGCTGCCATGTCATCAGCCTACGAAACAGTCAAGGCAGGTGGTGACGAGCGGGATGGGCAGAGCGAGACTGGATGAGCACTGGCTTGGTCACCGCCACTCCCCACCCTGTACCTGCAGCCGACACAAGATTACTCCTGCACCTTCTCTCTCAATAAAGAGAAGACTTTTGTGAAGTGTTTTCATCACTGCCTCAAGCTATCTAGGCAGTATGGAGGGCCAAGCCGCAGGAGGCTACTTCGACTTGAAGCTGGTAGCGGAGTACGACGGGTCCGGCACACAGTCCGTTGTGGAGTGGCTGGAGAAACTGGAGCTCGTGTGCAAACTCCGAGGTGTCACGGACGTTGCCAGCGTGATTCCTCTCCACCTTAGTGGCGGTGCATTTGCGATGCATCTGCAGTTAGATGAAGACCTCAGAAAGAGCAAGGAGGAAGCAAAAGAAGCACTGCTTGCTGCGTTTGCTGTCGATCCCTACGAGGCCTACGAGCAGTTCATCGCCAGAAGACTGCGAGCTGGAGAGTCACCGGATGTATACTTAGCTGAGCTGCGGCGTTTGGCATCCCTCTTCGGTGGAATGACAGGCAAGGCCCTCGCCTGTGCTTTCGTGGTCGGGCTGCCCGAGAGCGTGCATCAACTGTTGAGGGCTGGCTCTCGTATGGAGGCGCTGGACTTGCAGCAGATTCTGGCACATGCGAGGGCAGTCGTCAAGGACGAGCGTTCATCTGAATCATTGGAGACGTGCCTTGGAGCCAAGGCCCACCGTGATGTTGTAATGCCTCGAGTGATTGTCGAAAGTGAAGGATGTTTTGAGTGCGGTGGTCCTAATCACTTTGCAAGTGACTGTTTGGTTCGCCGTCAGGGTTATAAGCAGGACAGAGAAAAGTGGTTCAAGGCAATGGAGGTCGTGCCTGTAGGCAAATTAAGTGTTACCAGTGTGGTGGCCTGGGCCACATCGCTTCCATGTGTCTGGGAAACGGAAGTGGAGTGGGGGCGTCAGCGCCAGCCTCCTCTCCAGGAGATCAGTGAGCAAGGCGCTTCCAAGTGTTGTGATGTAGTGGGGGGGGAGTGCAGCAAAGAGTGTTAGTGGACACCAGGTGTTCATGAAGCATTGCTCATGCTCATGAAGAGGATGAAGAAATTGATGACATTGGTGAATTGCCTGCTGATTTTGACTTCACTGGGTTTGAGGGCGTGTTGACGGACCTGCGTGTGCCTGGCCCGGACTGCGGCGAGAGTAAGGAAGGGGCTAGCGTACATATGCCTCAGTAGCATAGCCTCCATAGCCTCGGAACATTCATCACACCAAACACCTTTATTAACTTCTTTAAGTGAGTATTTATATTACGTTTGGCAATCTGATAATTATCAATGGTGATAGGAGAGCTTTAAATGGGAAACGTGAGTGAAACTCATGGGGTGGAGGCACCAATTAACCCTAAATACATGTATTTCAATGTCACACAAATAACATTTTCACAAATAACGGTGTTTTTCAGGCACCAATTAATCGTTATTGATGTGAGCTTACTGTATATATATATATATAGATAGATAGATAGATAGATAGATAGATAGATATAGATATAGATATATAGATATATATATATATATATATATATATATATATATATATATATATATAGATAGATAGATAGATAGATAGATAGATAGATAGATAGATAGATAGATAGATAGATAGATAGATAGATAGATAGATAGATTAGATAGATAGATAGATAGATAGATATAGATATAGATATAGATATATATATATATATATATATCGGTGCCCTCACTCATAACAAAATTCAGTGACCCTAATGTACACAATTCCAGGTATAACTGAGCTCCAAATGACAGGAATATTCATTGCTTCCTATTCGTGATGAGGTGTATAGCTGATGCTTCACTAGACACTTTGGAGCCATAATATGATAGGCTCCCAACAGGAGAGCTCCCATCTCTATGTATCCAAACATTCACTTCTGCTCATGCTACATGTCTCACATGTGTTTTCCTTGATATCCTCAAATCCTATTATTCCACATATCCTCCCTAAGATAACTAATTTCTACAATACACTTTACTCTATCTAAGCCCTGCATCAACACTTCCTACTTTTGTTTTCATCTCCCTCACACTCCTCATTCACAAGAATATCATACAACTACATATACAATATATTTACAACTAGGCTGATTCTTATCTAAGCTTTCCCTTCATCCCAAAACAAGCACTTGCATCTATATAAAAGAACTTAATTCTTTTATACCACTCACTGCCTACCTCTATCATGAATTGTAAGAACATCAATAGGTTCTGGTTATCAATACCTTTTCTAAAGTCCTAAAAAGTATTACTTAATTATCTTTTACGAGCAAGAATTTTATCTACACAACCACTTCCTTTCCAAAATCTTCCATGTTTTCATCTACTTTCATCCCAGTCGCTTCTTTAAACCTCATCTTTTAGTGAAGACTGACATCAAATTTTCCAGACATGCCACACAACCCTATTCTATTTCTTATCTCTTCATTCATTTTTTGTGAAAATTCAGTCTTAGAACAAGAGAAATGAGATGTTCTACTCTATTCATAGTTGGACTGAAGCACCTACATAAACATGCTATAATAAACCAAAGAGATGAACAGTTATACTGACTTTGGCTTCAAAACTTTTAACATGAATTACGGGAATTATGATGATGGGAAGAAAAGTAGTTTCTTTTAAAAATCTCTCCTTTATCCCCAGCATTTCTTTCCACTAACATGTCTGCTGCCTAAAGTTTGAGGAGAGAAATTATCAAAGTAATTCATTTACACAAAATCTTTACTTACCTTTGTAGTGATTGCATATTTTCTAGGCAAAAACTTCTCAGGGATTTTGTTCATGGGAAGGGAAAACTTGTGGAAGTGTCTATTATGGAGGCCAATCAGCTCATGACGATAGAGGTATGGCCCCTTGCCTGATGCAAAAGATGAAAAGAGAATGTTTAGTTATTTGTTGTATTAATATTGGTACTAAAGAGATAATATGATGCTTAGGCTATATTAATTCATAATAAAGTATAAACTTTGCTAATGTATTAATGTCAATAAACATAGCAAATCATATTTTCAAATCCATCATCAAAAATCAATAAATCTTTAAAAAATATAAAAACCTAAAAACCAAGAAAAATCTTAAACAATTCAAATTACACCACAACTTTTCTTAACAACTATGACAATAAAAGCACCAAAATTCAGAAGACTTTTTGTTTATGGTGATAAACTCACTACAGTAGAGACAATACTCGAACTTAATTAATTGTTCGAGTATCAAAAAGTTCAACTAAATCAGATTTGTTCTAACCTTAGCATGCATAGCCTGTAGTTTGCAAAAAATTCAATGTAATTTTTTTTATAAAATCAACAATATTTCCATTTCTTTCATTGCTGCAGATCACTAAAGTGGTTTTTTCACCACCACATCAGCTGCCTTAATGACCTACTCATTCTTCAATATGGTGGCTACTGTAGATTTTGCCATACAATATTCAGCTGCAAGATTAGTGACTGTGGCTCCTTCCTCACATTCATCAGTAACCTCTTTCCATTAAAAAGCCATCACTACATTCTTCCTATTAGACTTATTTTCACCACTATTAAGCCTCTATAGTACCATTACAAGTTTTCAAATGAAAAACCAAAATGCAGGAGAATGTTGTTCTCACAACAGCAGCAAGATAACTAGAAATGGCGGGGAGGGAGAGAGGCCAGGAGCCTTTGTTTACAACCAAGTGTATGTAAGTTCAAGTACACCAGTCCCTTGATTTACAAATGAATTGTTCCTAAAAAACATTCATAAATAAAAAATTCATAAATAGAACCATTTTCTACCATACACTTCCAATACATAAGGCAAAATACGTTCCTACAACCAATAATTATGTGTTATTAAAAAATATATACAGGTATCTCTCAATTTATGCGAGAAATGCTTTCTTGAAGAGGTCACAGAAAACAAAATACAACGTAAATCAAACTATATATATATATATATATATATATATATATATATATATATATATATATATATATATATATATATACATATATATATATATATATATACAGTGTCCGCAAAAAGTATAAAGCGCCCCTCCCCCTCAAAGGAAAAAAACACAAACATAGTGAGAATGCATCCATATATTCGAAAATAATGTTATGAAAATAAACAATAGTAATGTATTAGTACTTGGTCATTTGTCCTTTACATTTAATGACCATTTGTAGACGTTTTGGCATTGAATCAGATAGGTTTCTGAAGTAATCCAGCTCCATTTCTGTGGTCCACATTTTCAAGATCTTGTGGGAGAGCCACGGTACAGATGATGTGTTGCAGGTTGATAGCCGATTTTTCATTAAATTCCAACAATTTTCAATAGGATTTAAGTCAGGAGAGTTACCTGGCCACTCAATAAGTTCAACATTATGATCAGACAACCATTTCATCACTTTTTTTGCCTTGTGACATGGTGCATTATCCTGCAAAAAATTCTCACATCCATGAATTTCATAAAAAGGCAACATATGGTCATCTAGCACTTTGATATAGTTGTCAGCTCTAATTGTCACATTTTTCGGAAGGAAAAACAACCCTGCACAACCTCCTGTACCACTAAATGAGCCCCACACCATTACACTGTCAGGATGCTTCACTGTTTTGCAGGTGTACTGAGGAGAGCAACGATTGGAATTCTTGGGACGTCTGATCCTTCTTGACCGTGGTCTTACACATTTGAAGGTACTTTCGTCACTGAAAAGTACCTTCCTCCACTGTTCAGCAGTCCAGTCTTTGTATTTGCATGCAAATGCAAGTCTTTTCTTCACCATTGATGGTTTGAGGAGTGGTTTGGCAGCAGGCTTGTATGTGGGTAGGCCAAGCCCCTTCTGCAACTGATGTTGTATGGTTCGTTCTGACACTCCTTGCAGCAAAGTCGGATGGCTTCTTTTGAGTTCACCTGCTGTAATCTCTGGATTATTGAGTGTTTCACGTCGTAGGATGTTGTCAGTATGCTTGGAAGTCTTTCTAGGCCTTCCAGGGACAGGTTTTCGAGGTGGTACGACATTGAGTGGGAGACGAGCTGTAGCAACCAGACGTCGAATGGTGCTCTCACCCTGCCCTGTATGTCTTGAAATCTCTTTTGTTGACACATTTTCAGTCTTCCAGGCCAAAATACGAGCCTTTTCCTCTTGACTAAGGTTAGTAGGAGCCATCAGGATGAATGTCTCCCAAAACTGCAGCGCCACAAAGCATAACAACGAAAATAGGGGGTAGGAGGCAGGAGCAAAATGCACCATAAACTCCCTCCACAAGAGCTCAATGAGCACTGAAGGGGGAAAATGCCAGAGTATGACACTGCCAGATAGCCAGCTGAGTTGCCAGATCTGAAATTATAATAATCAGATGCCTGATAGCGACAGAAAGTTCAACAAGTTCACAGCGCTTTTTAGCATGGATTTCAATGGGGAGCGCTCTATACTTTTTGCGGACACTGTATATATATATATATATATATATATATATATATATATATATATATATATATATATATATATATATATATACAGGTACCTCCTGTTTTACGCTTGTTTGTTTTATGAGTTTTCAAATTTACACAGGGTCCAAAATCCCCCAAAAAATATATAATTTAGGTACGTTTTTTTTTCACTTCTAAGTGATACTTCATTGAAAGGCCATCAGATGTTTCACATGAGTTCCTTTATGCAATCCAAACAACAGCAGTTATAAAATCATATATATATATATATA
>CM035192.1:20150265-20165269 GCA_020233015.1 Callinectes sapidus
TTACATATATATACATAATATATATATATATACATATATACGTATATATATATATACAGTGGGTATTCAAGTAACGCGCAAAATGGTACTAGTAACACACAGCGTTACTCGATACCGCGTTACTCATTCTTAAGAAATCAATACAAAAAAACATTTTGGTTCTGGCCAAAATCGAAAACTGTGCTTTTTCTCACTTTTTTCCCCTAACTTTGCCTCATTTGCCCAGAAAACAAAAATGACATTTCACTTTTTTCACCACATATTCGTGTGTGTGTGTGTGTGTGTGTGTGTGTGTGTGTGTGGAGGAGGAGGAGGAGGAGGAGGAGGAGGAGGAGGAGGAGGAGGAGGAGGAGGAGGAGGAGGGGGAGAAGGAAGGGCATGAGGAGGATTAGTAAACAAAATGTTAAAGGTAACACTCATCCATACTGGTGCTGAAGTTCTGTGTGCTGGATGTCCCCCTCACCCCTCCCCTCCACCCCCATTCCCCACCACCACCTCCCCTCACACACTGGGACAAAATCAAAGAAAATGGCTGGCCATCTGTTTCTATAATTAGCCACACTGCGTCACGCGTGCGAGCGGTGCGGGGCGTGGGACGGGTCGGTGGGACAGCCCAGCTGGGTGGCCAGCGGCAGTGGCGGATGGAGGCGGCAGCACCACTGGCCACCCAGCGTTACTCATTTACTTCCACGTTATTCGTTATTTCTTGACTTTTTAATTTTTTTGACACCGCGTTACTCGTTTTCACGGTACTCGATACCGCGTTACTCGTAGACCCCACTGTGTATATATATATATATATATATATATATATATATATATATATATATATATATATATACACATACGCACATGTCTGTGTGTGTGTGTGTATCTACCTACTTGTATTTACCTATTTGTATTGTAAAGGGTTTGAGCGGGGCTCATAGTGTCCTGTCTCTATATCTCCATATATCCAACACTTCCTTGAATTTATGTATACTGGTTACTTTAACAACCTCCTCTTTTAATCCATTCCAGATGTCCACAATTCTATGTGGAAAACTGTATTTTCTTGTGTAATTTAAACACCGACTGTTTTTGATCTTCCTTGAGTGTCCTCTCATCTGTCTAGTTTCTTCCTCCATCATCACCAGGTTTTGCTTGTCCAGCTTTTCCATACCATTTACTATTTTATATAGAGTTATTAGATCTCCTCTCTCTCTTTTATCTTCTAGAGTTGGCAGTTCCATTTCTTTTAATTTGTCCTCATATGTCAGCTCGCTTAGTTCTGGTACCATTTTTGTGGCAACTGGATCCTTTCTAGTTTCCTTATATCCTTTTTTGCATTTGGTGACCACACCACTGCTGCAGATTCCAACTTCGGACATACCATACTGGTTATAATTTTTTTTATCATATCCTTGTTCTTGTAGTGGAAGGCCGCCCTGATGTTTGTTAACATTCTATATGTTGACTCAAATAGTTGAATTATATGCCACTCTGGGCTCAGTGTATTCTGTATCACCTTCCCTAGGTCTTTTCTTCTTTTGTCTTGGGTATTTTCTCCTCTCCCATCTTGTACCTCCATTTTGGCCTTCTTTTGCTCTTGCCTAGCTCCATCACATGACACTTCTTTGCATTAAAATCCAGTTTCTACCTCCTACTCCATTCATCAATCTTGTCTGTCACTTTGTAGCTCTCGACAGTGTTTTTAATAACTCATTAATGTGGCATCATCCGCAGATAGATTCATATAGCTGGTCATGCCGCACTGCATATCATTTACACATACTTGGAACATTATGGGTGCTAGGACTGACCCCTGCGGTACTCCACTTGTTACTTTCCTCCAACTTGAAGTTTCTTCCCTGATCACAGTTCTCATTACTTTATCTTTCAAATAATTCTGCATCCATTCTAGTAGTTTCCCTTGCAGTCCACCTAAGTGCTTCAGTCTCCATAATAGTCTCTTGTGTGGAACTGTATCGACTGCTTTTTTGGTATCTAGGTAGGCTGCATCCACCCACCCATCTCAGTTTTCGATTCCTTTAATTACCTTGTATAGAAACTTATTAGGTTTGTGACACATGATTTCCCTTGTCTGAATCCAAATTGCCTATTAGATGTGACTCTATTGTCTTCCAAATATCTCATCCATTTCTCTTTAATTAATATGTCACATATTTTGCTTACAACACTTGTTGATGAAACAGGTCTATAATTTAGTGGGTCAGTCTTCTTTCCTCCTTTGTAGATGGGCACTATGTTGGCCCTCTTCCAATCTTGTGGTACCCTCCCCTCTATTGAGGTGGTAATCACTTCCCAGATTGGCTATATTTATTGCTCTTTGTATTCCTTTAGCGTCCAACCTGACACTCCATCTGGTCCCATTGCTTTCCTTACATCCAGATTTCCCAACAATATGCCAACATCTTGCTATTGTACCACAAATTCCTTGAGTCCCTCCTGTGCCTCTGTCGTGTTTGGTTCTATAAATGCCCCCTCTACTGTGAATACTGATTTGAAGCTCTCATTCATAACTTCACTAAGCTCTTTTGCTGTTTGGTATGTTCTTTCTCCCTTTACTATCTTATCTATGGTTTCTTTACACTTCATCTTTCCATTTATATACTTATAGAAGAGTTTGGGTTCATTTTCACACTTCACCACATCTTTTTTGAAAGCTATTTCTTCCTCTCTTCTTATCCTGACATACTCATTCTTTGCTTCATTGTATTTCTCTCCATTAATTTCATTCCTCTGTTTCTTCAGTTTCCTCCAAGTTCTGTCTTTTACTCGCTTCGCTTCTGCACATCCGGCATTGTACAACATGTGTTTGCTATTATTTATTTTTTATTTAGGTACATATTTTTCCATACCTTCATGATACTTCCTCAGGAATATTTCATATTTGTCCTGTGGTGTTTTGCCATCCATGATCGCTCTCCAATCTATACTTCCAAAAAATGTCCTTAGCTCATCAAAATTGGCCCTCGCATAATTTAACCTTTCATTTTTATAATCTTCTCTTCTTACTAATGCCCATTCTTGTAAATCCACTTCAATCAATACATGGTCACTTCTTGCCGCTGGGCTTAGATACTTTATGAAGGGTTGGAGTTCTGTTTTTTTTGTAAACACTAGGTCTAGCATTGATGGTTCATCCTCTCCTCTCAGCATAGTGAATTCCTCCACCCATTGATCCAGTGTGTTCTCCATGACTAAATGTAACATTTCTTCACTCCATGATCCTGCATTTCCACTTTCTTCCATTTCTTTCCAGTTCACACCTTTACAGTTAAAGTCTTCCACTAGCAGTACTCTTTTGTCCTTCCTCATCATGTCACCCAGCCATTTTAACACCTCCTTCTGCATTGCTTTATATTTTTCCAATTTCCACGTACGAGGTCCATTCAAAAAGTATCCGACCTTGGTCCATAAAAGGAAAAATAATTTACCATTCAGCAACTCATTTCTGTGGGAGTTGACGGCACCCTTACTGCGCATGCGTGGAAATTATAAAAGCTCTATTGCGCGCCAGTTCCCGCCTGTTAAGGCTAGAGTGCAGACATCCAGCACGCACCCATCGGATTATCGTCCTTACACAACATGTCAGAGCACATCGAGCAGTGCTACTACATCAAGTTCTGCCACAAGCTTGGTGATACGCAAGTGCAAATTATCCAGAAGATTCAGCAAGCCTTTGGCGATAAAGCCGTGGCAATAACACAGATAAAGGAGTGGTATAACCGCTTCAAGCAGGGACAAACTTCAGTTGAGAGCAAGCCATGGTCTGGCAGGCCATTCACCAGCAGAAACGAAGAATTCATTGTGAATGTTCATTGAATAGTGGAGGACGACCGTCGTATAACCATCAACGAGATTGTTGGAGAATTAGGAATAAGCACAGGATCAGTTCATACAATTTTAACCGAAGATTTGGCCATGCGACGAGTGTCTGCAAAATTTGTTCCAAAGTTGCTGGTGGAACAGCAGAAACAACTCCGCCTCGAAATTGCACAAGACCTGCTTGACTGTGCTAACAGTGATTCTGACTTCATGAAGACCATCATCACTGGTGATGAGACATGGGTGTATGAATACGACCCGGAAACAAGATTTCAGTCATCACGTCACGACATGTTGCGTAAGGACGATAATCCGACGGGTGCGTGCTGGATGTCTGCACTCTAGCCTTAACCCCTAGCTTCCGGGTGGCGGGGATTCCCGCTCGGGCGGTAGCTTCCGGGTGGCGGGGATTCCCGCTCTCGCTTATATCTGCGGTATTTTTGCGTTTAGCGCCAAACATTTGCTACCCTGCGGTACATACACGCCCAAAGGGATGACACACTGCATCTCAGTTACCTCTGAGCTCTCAAGGAGGAAAGACGTGCCTCTAAAAGTTTTCCTGCGTTCGGATCGGTGCGTTCCTCTCACTCGCCGCCCACCACCCTGTACCATCTACCTCCACTCCATTACTGCCCACCACACCCATCCACCCTGTACCATCTACCTCCACTCCTAGGACTTCATCTCGAGTGGTGATGCCTACAAGCGCACAGTGAGTGAGTGTGTGGTGGTGACTAGGCTAGCGCAAGTCAAGACCGGCAAACGCACACGAACACATCATCGCTCTCCGCCCGGGAGATCACTCTACTCATCAAGTCCTCACTCCACAACCAGACCACCTACAGAGCTCTATGAGGTATCCACTTAAAGAAGAAGGATTTGCGGTGAGTACTGAACAAAATAAAAGTTCATAACTTAGGTAGTTTAGGCACAGGGACAGAGCGAAATAGAGCGAAATCGGGGGAGCGGCCAGAAAACTCCCCGGGATAACGGAGTGTTTTTCACCGACTCGCCCGGAAGAGAGGGGTTAACAGGCGGGAACTGGCGCGCACTAGGGCTTTTATAATTTCCACGCATGTGCAGTAAGGGTGCCGTCAACTCCCACAGAAATTAATTGCTGAATGGTAAATTATTTTTCCTTTTATGGACCAAGGTCAGAAACTTTTTGAATGGACCTCGTATTTGTTCTTGGTGGCACATAAGTTACTATAATTTTCCTCCCATCTCTTCCATTGGTTCGAATTGTTATACTTCTGCCATGCCGTCCCCATATTGCACTCCCTCCACAGCTATGTATTCTTTCACCATTATTAATACTCTTCCTCCTCCTTTTCCTTTTCTATCTCTCCTCCAAGTTGTAAATCCCTCTTGCTGGAAATTCACATAGATCTCTTCCTTTAATTTTGTTTCCGCCATGCAGAACACGTCTGGTTTTTTATTCCTTAAATAACCTTTTATCTCTAACATGCTGCTTTTTAACCTATCCACATTTGTATATGCTAGCTTTAATTTGTCTCTCTTTTCATCTCTCATACCTCCTGCAGCTGCTATTGTGTTACCTCTGCTTTCTCTTCTTTCTCCTGTATAAACCATCTCCTCAACCTCATATCTAGTACCCTCCAATAAAATTTCCTCTTCTCGGTCTCTGTCCTGTTTTTTTCCTTAGCTTCTTGTCTTAACTCTTTCTCCTTCTGTCTTTCTTCTAAATTCATGTCTCTCTTTATCCATACATCTTTGCACTCCACAGTTTGGGCTAATCTACTGGCTCTTGCTGTTATCTCTTCCACTGCTAACTGTGATCTCATTCTCACTTTTAATGGTCTTATATTGCCTGCACTGTATTTTCCTATTCTGTGTGTTTCTTCAACTGCCTGGTCTAAATTATGTATGTAATCTTGTACCTTCTTAATTACTTTCTTTACTAATTCCCTCTCCTCTCTTTCCTTCCCGTATTTATTTGGATTTTTCTTTTCCTGTAAACCATATATAGCCATACATTTCTTTCTGTCCACTGTGTCTCTCATTAAATCTTCCTTCTCTTTAATTATCTGAATTACTGTGTCCTTTGTTTTATCTTTAATTTGTTTCTTTATTACCTCTGGAGAACTAATATTTTCTTCTTCCCTTTCTTTTTTAGATACGCTCTTAAATTCTTTCAACTTGTTTTCACTGAACGCTTTATCAATGTTTTCCGAGTCATCTTTTACTTTTTCCTTGAAGTGTTCAAGTTGTAGCTCATATGTACTACATTTATACTTGAGAAGATCATTTTCTTTTTTCATGTTCCCTATTTCCTTTTTCAACTTGGTTATCTTCCAAGATATGCTCATATTCTTGAAATTTATTTTTCATTTCTTTATTTTCTCTTTCAAGAGCCTCTCACCTCCCCATGACACTTTCCAATACTTCATTCATGAACCTCATCTCCCTTTCTATATCCACCAGTCTCCTCATCGTACCTCGGCTCTCCTTTTTAAATCCAGAGAAATCTGCCAATTCAACCCTCCTTAGTCCCATTGGGGTCTCCAACAAGTTTGGTTTGTTTATGCCACTTCGGCTCCAGACTGAGTTGAGCCCTATTCGCTTTCCATGTCAGTTTTTTCAACTTGATTTCTTTTGGAGACAGGACACCAATAACTAGCCCACTCTCCCCCTGTATATACACACTAAGGCTCCTCCAGTGGTAGGTGGCCTGTAGCTGGCGTCGCTGTGCAGGGAAACACATCCGATTGTCATGAGAGTCAGTGTGTGTGTGTGTGTGTGTGTGTGTGTGTGTTTGTTTGTCTGTTTGTTTGCTTTTGTGTGTGTGTGTGTGTGTGTGTGTGTGTGTGTGTGTGTGTGTGTGTGTGTGTGTGTCACAGTAGGTCTAAATGCTGATTTCACTCCTCCCCTCCTCCGCCACCATCTTACGCCTTCACCACGCGAGTTAACCTCCGTACATTTTTTATCACTTGATATTTACATTAATTGTTTATTTATTTACATTAGCTGTATTTATAATATGTATTTCAATTACAAATACAATTTATCACTGTTTTCCTTATTAATGTTAACTTTTTTTCAGTGTACATCGGTATTAATACAATCTAAGTTGCATGTTTTTCTCGTGTTGCAATGCGTTATTCAGTTTTACATGTATCTAAATAGGAAATCCTGTTCCACCATACAAGCTATTTCACGATACGAGTTCAGTTGTGGAAAGAATTAAACTCATATGTAGAGGTATGACTGTATATATACGATTTACATTGTTTTCGTTTCGCACCCCCTCTTCAGCAGTGCATTTCCACTCTCTTCCATTTCTTTCCAGTTAAAGTCCCCCACTAGTAGTAGCTTTTTATCCTACCTTATCATGTCATCTAGGCATTTTAACACCTCTTCTGCATTAATTTATGTTCTTCTAACTTCAACATATTTGTTTTTGGTGGCACATATGTTACTATAATTTTCCTCTTTTCTCTGCCGTTAGCTCAAGTTGTTATACCAATGACTTCACCATATTGCACTCCCTCCACAAAGATGTCCTCATGCACAATTATTAGTATCTTTCCTCCTTTTCCTTTTCTATCTCTCCTCCAAATTTTGTATCCCTCTCTGAAAATTTACATAGATTTCTTCCTTTGATTTTTTCTCCACCATACAGAATACATCTGGTTTTTGAGTACATAGATAATCCTTTATTTCTAACATGCTAGATAGTAACCCATCCACATTCGTATATGCTACTTTGAATTTAATGCTCTTTTCATCACTTGTACCTCCTACAGCTGCTGCTGTGGTTCCTCTACTTCTTCTTTCTCTCGAATAAACCATATCCTCAGCCTCATATCAAGCACCCTCCAATAAAATTTCTTCTTCTCGGTCTCTGTCCTCTGTAAGTTTTTTTCTTTAACTTCTTATCTTAACTCTTTCTCCTTCTGTCTTCCAAATTCATGTCTATCTTGATCCATACATCCTTATACTCTTTATTTGGGGCTAATCTACCAGCTCTCGCTGTTATTTCTTCAACTACTAATTATGATCGCATTCTCACTTTTAGTGATCTTACATTGCCTTCACTATATTTTCCTATTCTGTGTTTCTTCAACCTCCTGGTCTAAATTTTGTACATTGTCTTGAACCTTTTTAGTTACTTTCGTAACTAATTCTCTCTCCTCTCTTTTCCTCCTATATTTATTTGGATTCTTCTTTTCCTGTAAACCATATGAGGCGCCCCGTGCCAGAGGGGCGTAACCCTTAGTTTGTGTATTTTGAGATAAATGCGTTTAAAGTAATTACTTATATAGCAAATGTAAACACAGTAATTCATTAGTATAATATATCAAAATAATGAGATGGTCAATATCTATTATTTTAACCATATTTGAGTTTGTTTTCGCTTTTTTTTTTTTTCTTTGTTTGCGGAACATATTTTAGATAGCACAATAATATTCATAATTAATTTATAGTGAGTGTACAAAAACTAGTCTGTAATGTAAGTAATATGTGAAAGTTTTAGCAATATTTATGCAAATCCTAATTTTTCATGAATTTTTGAAAGTTAAATTTCATCACATTTTAAGAATTTAAAGAGTATTTAAAGAGCGGGATATGGGGATAGTATGTAACCTTGAACGCCGCTCGGTGATTGGCTGGGGCGGGGGGAGCGTAGCAGCAGCGTGCTGCCATTGGCCGAGCATTACGCCCATCTGACTCGGTTAGACAGAGTTGACATATAGTTGGCGAGTGTGAAAACACGCAATTACAGGGCTTCGTGCTGAGGCCATATGGCATGATTTTGCCTGGCAACAACTTCCATGTGCTTTCTACACCCCTCTGCTGGACGAATCCTGTACTAACTCAAAATCTGTTTGTTGGTGGGTTACGCCCCTCTGGCCTCAAATATAATGATACATGTCTTCCTGTCCACTGTGTCTCTCACTAAGTCTTCCTTTTCCTTAATTATCAGTATAACTGTGTCCTTTGTTTTCTCTTGTAATTGTTTCTTTATCACTTCAGCAAAGCTAATATTCTCTTCTTCCCTTTCTGTTTTCCATATGTTCTTCAATTCTTTCTTCTATGCTCCTTCATAGGAATATAGAAGCGACCTGCAACACCGCAGAAGCACTAATTCCCTCGTGTTACATGCAGAGGAGCATGGATACTTGGGAAAATGCGGTGGCCGTGTACATGAAATTGGAAAAAGAGGAAGAGGAAGCTGGTAAAGGCCGCATACATTGCTACCTCTGTGGTCACCAACCATACAGAGGACTTCGTAAGCCTATCCCATCCGGCAGCCAAAGTCAGTCAGCACACTTCCCTGGCAGACGTCTGCACAGGTGATCCACGACAAGAGAACATAAACTGTTGTTCTTTCCATGTCTGTCACTCACTCTCTGAGGAAAACATTCTGTCGAAATGTTAGAGTAAAGAGTGTCCCTGATCCAACCCAGGTTTTCCTTACCATTCTTAGACTCATTTGATGTACTACTACTCAACAGGTACCTGTATATTAGTTCACCTGATATAGTCATGAGCACATCCTTGATGACAAACATCCACGTAGTTCTAGTTGGCAAGAGCTGCTCCATGGTAGCCTCATGTAGCTCATTTAGGTTCAAAGTGTAGATGCCTTCCTCAGCACCAATTAGAATGTGTTGGTCACGTGTGTCTGGATGGATCCAGGAGGCTGTACAGTGAATGTGGAGTGGACATCCATTGAAAACCTGAAAAATAAAAAAGAAAAGCATGTTCTGAATTTGCATGTATCCAAAATAACATTTCATGTTATTCTTTAAATGTCTTGAATTTACACTCACTTTTCTTTCATATACAAACTTGATGGTTTGGAGTACACAAGATATTAGAAGCCATGGAAAGAGACTTAAGAAGATTACTGGTAGAAGAGATGACAAAAAGTACAGTTTCTTATATAGAAGTATAGATGTATTGAGCCATCTACATAGGCATAACAAAAATCTATAGAACACCACCTCTCCTCTGTTATTCCTGAACTTCTTTCCCTGACCAAAACACAGATGTCTGAGGTAAATGACAGCAGCCCCTTTTCTGTTACATTTATCTTCATTTTCATTCCAAAGCTGGATGTTGTATCTGTGTGGGCAATGACTTGATTTGCTCTCATACCCCAACTCTTGAATCTTGAATCTTTTGAGTTTTCCAACATGTGGCTTTCACTCTAGTTTAACTAAATATATCTGTGCTGTCTACCTCTCTCCTAACTTCCCTGACTATAAGAAATTCTTTGACTATTTAGTCCTTAAAGTGCAGGCTAGTTTTATCATGCCTAGCCTCCCACACAGGTATATTCAAGTAAATACATACCGTACTTCAATCTCTTAAATGTTCACTCTTACTCAATTCATGCACATGAATGATGTATCCATGTAAAGTACTTACTCTCAACTGTATTTTAACACTGATTTAAAGGCTATATGACCACTGGTAGAACAAATATGGGATTTTGAATTAGGATAACAAACAAAGCATTATATAAACAACTGCCCACCCTTAGTAAACTTCCCTTCCATAATTTGGAAATAAGAATCACCACTTCCAAAACACACACCAAAAAAGAACCTAAACTCAACTTATTTGTGGAAACCAGTGATTAATGTTACTTGCTAAGCTTAGCATAGAGCTAATATTTATGTTAGAATGGCATAATTACATTGAATGATAGGGAAAGATGAAAAATAAAAGAAACAATAGTACTTTTACTTTTGTAGAGCACAAAAGGACTAGACAGGAGGAGAGTCATACAACTTTTCCCCTCAACTTCCATATATGGTAAAGTAGGTGGAGCTACACAGCCGGCAAAGCAGTCTTGACCCTGTGCCCCCCTACCCAGTTCCAGTGTGGACGAGGCTTGAGTAACTTTCACAAATAGCTATGAATTGACCATCAGCACACACTACACCTGCCACACCGAACACTCACTATAGGAAACACATAATAACATTTGCATTGCCTTCACAAAGAATTCTCCTTCAATTTCAGTATCATTCAAGGCCCTCCTGAAGTCTTTGATAGGTGTAAAGTCAAAGGGCCACAATCATGTGGCTGAAATTGAAAGGACAGCTGAGAAGAGTTGGGAGATGTAGTAGATATCTCTTATCTAGCTCAAGGCATAGACTGGCATATATCCAGTAAAAGGAGCATTGTTGGGTAGTTTTTCAAAGAAAATGATATCCCTAACCTATTTTAGGGCAAACAAATCAAATTTGACAGTGAGCTAGATACAAAAAAAAAAAAATGCTGTGTTGACTATTGTTGACACCCACTGATTAAGGCCAAGCACTGATCGTTGACTATCTTTTATACCTGCACTTTAGAGTTAAGCCCTTACCTTATATAAAAAAAAGCATACTGATGTACAGTATGATTCGAACACCCTTTGATTCGAACACTTCCCAATCCGAACACATTTGGCGAACAAATTTGACCACCTATCCGAACGCGGCCTCTCAATTCGAACACAAAAACATGTGGCAGCCAATGTGCCTTCCTGCCAGTGGGCCGGTCTTGCTTACACTTCGCCGTGAACACACCTCTCTCGTGAACGGCTTTCAAGTCACTCCGGCCCCTGGTTGCCTTGGTTACTCTGACCCCCAACCCTGATCACTTCCTACCTACCACCCCAGTCAATGCGGCTTCTACTCTGGTCACTGGCAAACTTATTACTAATGAAGATATATTTAACACTTTAAACAACCAATGAAGAATGAATTGTTAAATATCATTGTCATTTGTACAAACTATGATAATATAATAGTTTGCAGTTTTGTAAAATAATCTATACTTTTTTTAAATAATTCCAGTTGGAAATGATGCTATGAGAATATATTCTACTTGGTAAGAAAGAGAGAGAGAGGAGGGGCCAGAGGAGGGAGAGAGGATGGTGAGTGGCTGGGGGAGGGAGGGAGTGGGGGGGCGGCCTACTGAGAGGGAGGGGGAAAGGGGGAATACTACACGATCTGTTCCTGTATTCAGTGCATGGGAGGGAGACGGGGACCCTGGGGGAGGCTTGTCTAGTCTTCATCGGGACTCGGGAGTTTCACACCAAAGTAAATAAGTCTTTTGTTACGCGTTTTTTTTTTTTATGCATTTCATGTCTGTGTTTACTTTATACTCTCAAAATGTGAAGGATATCTATGAATTATGATGAGATGAGGGGAAAACAAGGTGTCAATATGTTAACATTACTTCTTAACAATGGCTATTGCGTTTTTAGGTTTTGCGGCGATGTTAAGGGACCAATTTCTTACAATAGCTTCCTAATTCAATTTTTCGCAATTCGAACAGCCAAAAAGAATGAATTAAGTTTGAATCAAGATTTACCACTGTATTAATATATAGAGTATATGGAAAGCTACTGATCTATGGATTTTACCTTTGAAAAACAAGCTCCCATGTGAACCTTAGGAGTAGGCGGTAAGCCATTTGACTGTGGTCTAGGAGGCGTGTTGTGTCTTCTTTTGTCTTTCCGCCGAGGTGGTATGGGTGGTGTCCCACTACCATCATCTTCACCACCACTGCTTCCTTGCCCATTTTCTTTGGTTCCTAAAAAATAGATGAACATATAAAAAAGTCATATAATATCTCTCCCTCTCTCATGCTAACATGAGATCATTTTTTTATCTAATCTATGGTTCTGTTAATGCAGCATGCAGTGAAATGTTGACCATCTAAAACATGTCTTTTGATTATTTAGACTAACACAAAATATGACCTCGGAAACATTTTCATGATTCTCAATACAGCAAAGAATGATAACAATGAAAAAACAAACAGTTTATAACACACTATAGTTTTATAAAATAATAATGTGACTATACATGCAAAACAAAACCAACAGCTGATATACATGATGAATAAAAAAATTAGAATCCAACCATAGAAATTGATCATGCAGGAGCTGCCTCTGGCATGAATAAAATGGAAAAATAGTGTTCATTATAAGATAAATACATGAATAGTGACAAAGTTTAAAGTTGCAAAATAATAAAATATTTTGTCCATCCCAGCAAAAATGAGGCCAAGTTTATGGTATTGATGTACAAGTTGTGAAAAGGATGTAATAAAATATGCAAAGAAAAGAACATGCAATAAAGTTCTACACTTCCCATATTTAGATCTGATGAATCCACCAATCAATTCCATCTTAATTTTCATATAGCCATACTCTTACATCTGACAATTATTTCCCCTACAAAATAAGAAGGTATGGTGATCACATTCTTACATTTGACAAATTTATCCTTTTCCCCTTAGAAAATACTCACTAACATTTCTCAGCATATTCTCCATCAAATATCGTATCAATCTATCATCTATCAAAATACTTATCAGCTGATCTTCTACCATACTGATACTATGGAAGTCTTCATGACTCAAATTTTTCATTATGGAGAGAGAGAGAGAGAGAGAGAGAGAGAGAGAGAGAGAGAGAGAGAGAGAGAGAGAGAGAGAGAGAGAGAGAGAGAGCATAAAAAACAGATACTAGAAGAGATATTAATGTCTAATAATGGCAAAGGAGAAGATCACCGACAGGGCAGTATCAATGATTGTGCATGAAATTTTCATTGAATGATCATTATGTTGATGTCAATACCTTGACATAATGGTGTGTGGCTTATTCAAACTGGTTAAATCAATTACAAATATAGTTACTGTGATACCATTGTAATATCACCCCTTGTAATTTAATTTTACACAAACTGAAAATGCTAAAATATTTAAAACACATTACAAGAATGACTGGTGCTATCAAAATTGCAACAAGAATGATTACTTTTGTAAGGGAAAATTGCCACAGATATAGAGTCAGGACTAAAAGAAATCTCTCTGTGTACAACAAGATGTAAATACAATAGTAAATACAACCAAGTAAACACACACACACACGCACATACACACATGACACATGGCTCCTTACTATTAAATGGTACTGGATCTACAGTTGACAAGGAGACAAAACAAAAAAAGCTAGGATACAGACCATCCCTGCGGCGATCATGCTGGCTGTCACTCTGGGCACGGGCCCGGGAAGTAGCTGAGGTGAGGGTGAGGGTGGCAGTCTGGTCAGTGAGCTCCTCACCCTCCTCCTGGTGTGCGTCAGCACTGGAATGTCTCCTTGCATGTCCTCGTTCCCGCCCAGGCGACGACTGGTTGTATCTGCTGCAGGAAGATCCACTTACATAATTCCACATAAACCTGAACATTGGTTAACTCTCATCATTAGTAGTATGTACCTGAAGGCCACCCACAATAATATGCTCAACCCACCTGTTGTGATTGGCCTCATCAAGGGCCTGACTAGCTTCACTGAGGGAGGTTTCATCCATGCCCACTGGCAGGGTTGCTCTGCAGAGACCACAGGAGCAAGTATTAATGGCATCTCTGTGCCACACCACTGACAAATTAGTCATTACCTTCACCCATTTCAATTTTATCCACAGGCAAACATTGTATATCAAAAACTTAACAAATGAACACTTGGGAAGGATCTGGGAAGACCAGTATTTGCAAAGCTTTCAATATCCAGATTGTATGTACACTCCCTGAAACTAACAAATTTGCATGAACTCATCTACTATAATCTGTTCACCAGTATAGGCAATTTCTATAAACAAACATACAAAAATTATTTACCTCTGGTTAAATAAATACACATTTCTAAAAATATGTCACACTTGCAACAAAAATGTTCAGATACATACAATCACTTTCATACATTTCTGATGCAACAAAATTATTCTTCAATAGTAACAACTTTAGGAAGCACCAGGATATTCACAAATTTTTCCACAAAACTGCAACAAAATAAGCCAGAGTCCATGCAAATCTGTTTATTCAGTAAATGGCAAAATTTGATACCAAGAATCAGAGAAAACTGCCTGCCAGGAAGCACTACCTCCACCAAGTGCATGCAACAATACTTTCATGGCTATAAAGTACTCTTGCCTCATCAAGCAGCAGCAGTAACAGCAAAGTTACAGTGGAACAATTTGTATGTGATGATTTGTTTATATATAGACAAAGATATGTGTATGGTGCAAAGAGGAAGTCAAGCCAAGTTTATGAGTTAGGAATGTGAAACATGAGTTATTTAAGTACAGAAGTAACTATATATATATATATATATATATATATATATATATATGTATATATA
>CM035192.1:20170369-20180785 GCA_020233015.1 Callinectes sapidus
GGGATCACAGGTTACTGCAAAATTATCAATAACCCTGCTAAGATCTCAAAGAAACTTTGTCTCAAAACACAAAGGAGCAGTTACAGCTTGCCCTCTAAAAGCACATCTCTTCCTTCACACAACATTACATGTCCCTAGTTACAAACATCCTTCATTCAAAATTACCCTTCAACCTTCATTAACTACTCCAATATATGCAGCCTTACATCCAACTTTAAATCTGTAGAACACCACCTCGCCTTTACTAAATTTCATCTTTTCCACACTGCCATACAGGTGACTGAGACAATTGATAGTAGTCACTTTTTCTCTTCCCTTCTACTTTCTTTATCGTCATTTTCATTCCAAAGCTGGATTTTGTCACGTATACAATGACAACTTGCTCTCGTCTCCATGTTCTTAAATCTTTCAAGCTTTCCATCACCTCGCTCCAACTACAGAGTCACTTTCAAACTAAATTTAGCTGTGCATATATCTCTCACCTAACAAAGTGAAGCAAATTCGTCCTTTTTGAGGTCTCCATTCTTAAAAATTTCAATGTTCACCACCAGATTTGGTGTTCTTCTCTTTTCACCAATCATATTGTTAAACCCTCTTAATTTCACTTAGAGCAACAGGTGCAACACCCTACTCATATTCCTGACCATCTTGGAGATATGCCTAACATTCTGGATTTTTTTCTAACCAATAATCTTTCTACTTATGCTGCTACCCTATCTTTTCCATTAAGTTGCTCTGATCAGTCTCACATCTGTAACTATCCTCTCTCTCCAATCACTCCTCAGGATCCTCCAAAGCACTGAAGCCTCTAACATTTTACTTCTGCCAGTTGGGAACTTTGGGTAACCTAATTTTCCTTGGAACAATTACTGCTTCCATGTTAAAGACCCAACTGTGTGTGCTGAGTGCATATGAGGCAAAAGTAAATAGCATGTAGGCAACCTTTCTCTACCTTGGTTTAATACTGCCCACTTTCATACAATACATAATAGAGAGGTGACCCACAAAAGGTACTTTAGCTTTCCACCACCTGAATCTCAAGCCCCATATTTCTGTCTGGAATCATGCCAAGTCAGTTCTCCAACTAACCAAACACTCCATCGAATATCAAGTGTCAAAGCTTAAAAGATCAAAATGTCTTCATGATTTCTGGTATCTAGGGAAAAAACATCAATAAATTTCCTTTTTCATTTTTTGCCTTTTTGCCTGGCAGTAGAGGGGCTGTGGTAAAGTTGAGGGGTAAAAAGGCAGCTGGCGTCTGTAACATCAATGAAGAGCTGCTCAGAGCTGGAGGTGAGGCCATGATCTGTAGGTTGTATACTGTCTTGACTGCTGTATGGCATTCAAGTACCATTCCCCCTGACTGGAAAAAGGGTTTGATCATCCCTACCCAGAAAGGAACTATCAGGACTGCAATAGCTACTGCAGTATAACAATGCTCAGCATATCAGGCATTTCATGTTGATGTGGATCTGCAGTCACCTGGTGAAACACCAGAGACCTGAACAGTCAGGGTTTACACAAGGTAAGTCAACAACTGACCGGATCCTAGCACTTTGTGTACTGGTAGAGCACTGACATGAGTTTTGACAAAGGATGCTTGTAGCCTATATAAATTTCAAGAAGGCATTTGATTCAGTGCATTGAGAAGCACCCTGAGATCTGTGTCTCCATGGGATTCCTGCAAGGATTATTGATCTATTAACTGGCCTATACTCCATGACAGTAAGTGCTGTGAAAAGTGGAGAGGGTGTGTCCAGCTTCTTTCCTGTGAATATGGGAGTGAGGCAGGGATGCAGGGTTGCCCCATCACTTTTCAACACATGCATGGACTGAGTACTTGGCAGAGTTGTGGAACAAAGACACTGTAGACCATCTGTCAGCAATACTGAGATTATAGATCTTGTCTTTGCCGATGATGCAGTAATCTTTGCTGTGTCACTGAAGGTTCTGCAAGTGGTTCTAGAGACACTGCATGAGGAAGTGAAGCCCTTGGGACTTAGGTTACCTGGCCCAAGACCAAGGTTCAGGTGTTTGGAGGCTTATGAATGAAACAGTGCAGTCTGTCCATATGTGTGGCAAGAACATTGAAATCTCAGAAAACTTCACATCCCATGGTAGTGTAGTGCATAATGAAGGTGGGTCAAGCCAGGAAGTTGTATGATGGATTGGCCTGGCCCACAGCATTATGGAATCGTTCAGCACTAGTATTTAGCACTGTCGGTACCTGTGCAAACGGAGGAAGATTCTGATCTTCAAGTTGGTGATGATCCTGGTCTTATTTGTGAGACATGGATACTGAACACCGACATGAAGAGGCGAACTGAATACTTTGCAGGATTATGGGGTCCATTGGTATAACTTTATGTCCAATCAGCAGTTGCTCTGCAAAACTGATTCAAGGCCCATTATCAGCATAGACTGTCAACACTAACTGCAGCTATAAGAGCAAGTGGCATGCTACCTTGAAGTCAATCCTGCTTATTGGGTTATTTCCAAGAAATAACCCAACAGGGAGAAGGCCAATACGCTTAAACACTTATAAATCTTTTCTAAACTTTTTAAACATTCCTTCAGCATGTGAAGGAATTTAACATTCTTTGGAATCATAAGCACCTTCCTCTGGCATTTGGAGTTACTGCCAGAAAGCTTAAAACAGGGATAGGGAACCTCCGGCCTCCAACCCATTCAAAAGACCCACAGGGCCATTTTATCGGCGAGGCCGATAAAACCATAATTCACGAATAAATTATGTACAGTAAACCCCCGCTATTCGCAGGGGTTACATTCCTTCCCTTTCCGCGAATACCGAAAATCCGCGAATAATGGATGCAGTTTGAAAACGCCTATGTATGATAATATATATGCTAAAATATGCTTCCCAAACACATTCTAAAAAGTCTTACTCATTAATACAGTAATAATGTAATATGTAGCAATGATAAATTAAAAACAGCAATAATGTACTATAATATGTACATAGTAGGTAAGTCTCGCGCATGAAGATGCTTGTGACATCACGTCTGCAGCCAGTCTGCAGGAAGGACAAACGAAAGCTCGTAACTGACATTGTTATTTTTAAATTATTTACCAGTTATACTGGATCATCTCTTTTTCTATTTTTTTTATTTTATATTAAGACATTATTATTCTAAAATCATTTACCAGTTATATTGTATCATCTCTTTTTTATTTTTAAAAATTTTATATTAAATGACATTGTTATTTCAAAGTTATTTACCAGTTATACTGTATCATATCTCTTTTCTAATTTTTCTATTTCATATTATATTATATTTTGCTAAAAAAAAAAAAATTGGCCTAAGAAATTCACAAAATTGCCAAAACTATTAAAACAAACTATTAAAAAATCCGTGAGTACAAGGGGCCATGTACAGTGAACCGCAAATTGGCAAGGGTCCACTGTATTATATACTGGTCTACTTATCACTTTAATTAAGTTAATTATCAATGAACTCAAAATGTGTAACCATCATAATCTTAATACACATGGTAAATTAGTAATATATATAGTAATGACAGTTTATGAGTTTGTATGTTAGGCATTACTCCAAGCATCTTCTAAGAAAAATGTAGCATACCAGCTTGAAGCCAAAACCCATGCCTACAAAAAACTGACACACATCACATCTTCATGGCCCGCCCCTCCAGTACGCTGGTGTGACATAGTCAGAACAGGATTGGTAAATTTGATTTTCTTTTCTTTCTTTCTCACTCTCCATGGCCTGTGATAAGTGTTAAAAATATACCAGTGGCCCCGACAGGAAGAAGGATCCCCATCCAGGGCTTGGAAGATACAGGACATTTGGGCAGCATCATAGGGGTTTAAATAAAGTCACGGTTAGACACAAAAAAGCTAAATCAACACTATACAACACAAAAGAAAATGCTGCAGATGCATGTGTAGAGAGTGAACTCAAGGTAAGATGATCTTGATCTTGATACTACAGGTAACTCGCAATTTCTCTCGAGACTGGTCACTAAGTCAATCAGCATCCAGTATACAGAACACTATGCTCTCATTGGTTGTTTCTCCTCTATCCACGCTATAGCAAGGGATTACTATATATATATATATATATATATATATATATATATATATATATATATATATATATATATATATATATATAATAATTTTATGTATCAATTCTTCGAATATTATATATTTGATTGGTCAAAACAATACTAATTATGAACATTGTAGACAAAACAACTAAGAAGACTAGTTACAAAAAAATGCATATTCTGTACTGTATTTGTCATCAGATTTAGTTGTAGCTTCCAGAAGAGAAAAGGAAGTTATCTTCCTTGACTTATGTAGCACTTACTGTATCAATATTGAATCATTTTTTTACTACTCTTGGTTATAAAATTATACATAAATATATCAACAAAATTTTTCAGTATAATATCCTTATATATGTATTAGTGGCACATGCAAAATTAGAGATCTTGTGCACATTGAATGCAATCTTGCTGCACCATGCTATCTGAGTGTGTATATCCATGCATTGGAGCAACTGAAGTTGAAACATTAGTACACCAGAACCCATTCAGTCTTCTACAGCCCTTTATCATGCTGAACTACAAAATATTAAATGAAGTATGTTATTGCTACAAAAAGATGGACTATCTCATCAAACTGAAAAAATCAAGCTGAAAGAGGTATCAATATTTGCTATAATCTCAATATCAATTGGTTAGTTTACTGTAAGATTTATATTTGATTAAAAACTATTTACAGCCTTTTTCTCTTTTTTTTCTTTTATAGCAAATAAAAACTGGTACAAATATGAGTATAACCTGGGAAATGGTAAAGCAAGATCCATGACCAACAAAAATATAATACATTTAGATTATATTTTGGAGGAAATCAAATAATATGTGGAGTTTAAACACAAGGATCTACCTATATATATAAAAGATTAAGTAATGATAATTAAAAATTAATGCCTACCTTTCCTATCAAAACACACAAGAAACGAACAAGTATATGAATAATTGTTCTTTAGTGAAAGCAAAGTATGAATTGCTGCTATCAAATTACAATTTATTTTCAATAGCTAAACACCAATTGCTTGAATGTTTTGTGTTCTAAGTGGGAACAAACCCAAAATAAAACAATATGGCTCAAGATGATGAAAATGAAATCATTAAGATGAGAAAATTGTCCGATAAGAAAATTGTCCAGTCTTGTCAAATTTCTTAAAATGACTTCCATCACTGCAGACAGAAATTTCCACAACAAAAAGCAAGCAAACTCACTTTTAAGAATGGCATTCAATTACTTATCTTTTATGTTAAACTAATAATTATGTATAAACAACAACTATCTGATAGTGGACTAAGAGTACCACACTTAAATATAAGATTACTAAAATTCATAATTTTAAAACAAATTGTTTTCTTGAAATACATGTAAACTAACTTATATATGAAGTTAAAGGCTGAGAAATTTTATTGCCTAAAGTTTTTCTTATTTTCCTTGCAACCAAGAAGTAAATTATGTTCCTCTTTCAGCCACTTTTTTCTTAGAATTCTATGTGACAACTGCTGGTATTAGATTACTATTGCCAGCGTCTCATGAGATCACCAAACCACTCCATATGATAATGGGAGAGACTTCATTAGGTCTCTTTTGTCATTTGCCAGTTAAGCAGAAACTCACTTTTAATCATGCTTTAGTAAAAAAATATATTGATCCAACACTATTAAGAGTCTGATAAGTACATAAATCTTTTATAGCAAAACTGCTTAAGGTCAAAGTTAGTCATGGTGATCTGAGGATTGGCTAGCATACTAGCCAAAAGAGCAAGTGGTAAACATACTGGGAGGAGTAGGTCATATCCACGTCCAAGTCAGAGAGACGATCGCTGTGCCCCCTGAAAATGGACGTCACTCCTTAGCTTTCCTAACACAAATGACTCATCATGCAAAAAGTTGGTGCCAGCCCCTGGCCAGCTGATATCTTTGTATTGGTATCATTGTCCATTCTGATGTCTTGCTATGATTTGGCTTCAAAGACTACATAGTGTTGTGTTATTATTATTAAAGAAAACTAATATTGAACCATCACCTTATGGATTCAGAATTACTGAAATGAATACATACTTACTATCACATAATGCTCTACTTCATACAGAGAAAATATATCCTCTGCCAACATATAAACAGAGTATGAATAAAATACATGGAAAAATCTTGCACCCATCTTAAATGGAATAATGTCAATGAAGCACAAAATCAAGATAAAATCAATTGCAAACAATATTTAGTAAGTCATGCTTCAATTAATGGGAGCATTTATGCTGACATTATTGCCAAAATGCCAGTGTGCAGTTAAAATGAAATCACTGCAATTAATAACCATCTGTTGTTGTTAGGTGTGAAGCTGTTAAAGTTTTACTTCCTGCCTCAGGTTACCAGCTCATTGGCACATTGACACACCTTCACATATTTTTCATCAATTGTTTTCTTCTGCAAAACATTTCTTAACAAGCATTCAAGATCCATACTACTTGTCCTTTGCTCTCTTTACTGTTTGATTAAGAAGCATCTCTCAATACCAAAGCATAACAAACGTCCACTCCCATTTACTACATTTCTCTCCAATATACCCTTAAGCCTTCCACATAATCAAGACTTCCATCAGCCACTGTAGCCATACTATCACTAACATTGTAGGCTTCTTTTTTACATACAAAACTGAAATTATGAGCCTATACAGATATAACTGACTCAAATTATTTATAGGTGTTGAACTTCCATATATATATACACACACACACACACACACACACACACACACACACACAGATGGTACAGATGGTATTTATTCCCAAGATTACTGTCTGGGACAGTAATCTGTCACTTCATTTTTTCATATACAGTTGGGTCTCCTTATGGGCATTTGTTAGGCTTTTCACCTTATAGGCAGAAGTAGCTCAAAAATATTAGGGGGAAAAATCACTTTATAGATGGAACGAATTAAATATAAGCAGGCATAACAAATTTCAAAGTGGCCTTTTTTACTATTTTCACTTTGTAAGACAAAATTTGTTAAAGTCGCTCATGGTGACTGATAAAAAGCTTATAAAAGATATCTACGAATTTCTTAAAATCATGTAATATAGTCTAGAAAAATCATTCAAATAAAGCTCATCATGTACTCAGTGTGGTAATGATGATTCAACCCTAGTCTCTTCACCCCATAAGTTGGGGCGCATCTACTCATTGGAGAGTTGATAAGCTCCAACTTGCCCCATAACAAAGCCATTGTGCCCCAAATCCCATGTAAGTACTACTGTATAGAGTATATGAAATGTAACAATGTGTGTAACGTGTTTGTGTGTGTGTTTGTGACTGGGAGAGAGAGAGAGAGAGAGAGAGAGAGAGAGAGAGAGAGAGAGAGAGAGAGAGAGAGAGAGAGAGAGAGAGAGAGAGAGAGAGAGAGAAATAAAGATTTCATTAAATTCTCAGATATGGAGATGATATAAATATATAATGCAGATAAAGGATTTGGAATGAATGAAAAAGTTAGTTGGGGTGTAACAAGTCAAATATTGAACAGTTGGTGTGCATTAACTACCAATAAAGTAGATTCACCCCAACTTCTGGGGCACATCATCACTTGGGTGAATGGACTGTAAACCACGGTGCCTGGTGCATTGTTTATTTGTGCAACCCGCTTCACATCTCCCACCATTATTTCAAATCTTTTGTGCTTGCCTGTACTCAGTGACTTGTTTATTTATTGAACTTTATCTATGTAATACAATGTTACATTGGGTGGTCTGCTGATCAAATTGTACCTAATATATATGGTCAACGATTCGTTATAGACATTTTTCTTAAAGGCGCAAGTTTTGGTCTCCCTACTTAAAGCCTATAAGGAGACGACTGTGTATTCACCAAATTTGGGTCAGTTTGTCTTCAAAACTCCTTCTGTCAATCTCACTCAATGAATCTGCCTTTGGCTTCAATAATAACCTTGAGGTAGCCTCAGAACTGGCCACAGGCATTCATCACGTCTCCTGACATAGGCTCCTGAAGGCTCTGGTGATCATAACCTTCAGCTCCTCCTCTGTGTTTTAACTGGATCTATTGGTGTCTCATTCCACCATGTGCCCCCACAAAAAGTCGAGGGGATTGTAGTCAGGTGAGCTGGGAGGCCAGATGTCTGGTAAAGTGTGGTCAACAAAGTTCTTTGATAGCCTGGGTCTTCTAGGTGGTATGGCAGGATGCAGAATCCTGCTGCCACATCAATGGCCTACCTGCAGCTAAATAGACAATCCAGGGCTTCACTACCTCACTCAGAACGTGGATGCTGCCATCAGTGTTCATTTTGAGGCCCTCAGGGAAGAAGTGGGGTGGCAAAACATCACCTACACTACTGACAACACCAAAGATCATTCTTGTCCCGGGAAAGTTCATCTGCATGACTATGGGAACGTCTTTGGGTGAGATAGTGAGCTACCTGTTATTCTGGGAGTTGATCTTCTGGTCTTGGCAGAAGTTTTTCTCATCAGAGAAGAACCGTAGCATGTTTGGCTCCAGTGGGTTTCAATTTGTTGATCAGCTTCTTGACATGCTTCAGTTGCTCATCCTGCATTGCCTTTGACAGAAAGTGTCCCTTTCTCATCTTATATGAAACATAGTGCATGTCCTCACCACCAGTGTGATGAGCTTTTCATCCATGCCTTTCTCCCTTGCAATGGCATGCAATGACTTGCCAGGTTCATTATCAATGATCTTCTGAGCTTCAGTAACAAACTCCAGCGTTCTGACAAAGTAGGATCATCAATCATGCCTTTTGCTCTCTGATGTCACCTTGTAGTCAAATCTTGAATCTTCTAGTTCCTTTCTCACCTTTTTCATCATCCTCCTGCTGACACTGAGGAAGTTTGTAATCTCCATATTTATTCTCCTAGCCCAGATTTCAAGAACTCCATGTCTCTTCCACAAATTTGCAGGTTCAAAATTGTCCATAGTCAATTATTCCACGAAAAATATAAATATAGTCACTGTTTTCATGAAGACAAGACTGACAATGAAAGTTTTAAAAAAAATATGCATAAAATTAGCAGTTAAAAACTGCAAACAAGTACCATCCACACACTGTTTGTGTGTGGGCGTGTGTGTATATTTACCAAATTGTATTATACAGGGTTCAAGCAGGACTCATAATGTTCTGTCTCCATATCTCCATATATCCAACATTTCCTTGAATTTATGTATATTGGTTGCTATAACAACCTTCTCTTTCAAACCATTCTAAGTTTACACAATTCTATGTGGAAAACTACTTTTTGTGTCCTTTAGACACCAACTCTTTTGTATCTTCCTTGAGTGTCCTCTCATCTGTCTGGTTTCTTCTTCCATCATTACCAGGTTTTACTTGTCCAGCTTTTCAATGCCATTTACTATCTTATATAGAGTTATTAGATCTCCTCTCTCTCTCTCCTCTCCTCTCTCTCTCTCTTCTATCTCTCTATCTATCTATTTTCTAAACTAAAAAGGATCCAAAGAGTAGCCACAAAAAATGGTACCAGAATTAAGGGAGCTAACATATGAAGACAGATTAATAGAAATGGGGCTGCCAATTCTACTTCTTGTAGAGTTGGCAGCCCCATTTCTTTTAATCTGTCTTCATATGTTAGCTCCCTTAATTCTGGTACCATTTTTTGTGGCTACTCTTTGGATCCTTTTTAGTTTCCTTATATCCTTTTTCGCATTTGGTGACCACACCACTGCTGCATATTCCAACTTTGGACGTATCATACTGGTTAGAATTTTTTTCATCATATCCTTATCCATGTAGTGGAAAGCCACCCTAATATTGGTTAACATTCTGTATGTTGATTTATGTGCTATTCTGGGCTCAGTGCATCCTGTATCACCACCCCTGGGTCTTTTTCTTCTTTTGTCTTAGATATTTCCTCCTGTCCCATCTTGTAGCTTCATTTTCACCTTCTTTTGCTCTTGCCTAGCTCTATCACAAGACATTTCTTTGCATTAAAATCCAATTTCCACCTCTTACTCCATTCATCAATCTTGTCTATGTTACCTTGTAACTCTTGACAGTCATCAGTATTTTTAATAACTCATTAATTTGGTGTCATCTGCAAATATATTCATATAGCTGGTCACGCCACACTGCATATCATTTACATATACCTGGAACATCATGGGTGCTAAGACTGTGATACTCCACTTGTTACTTTCCTCACACTTGAAGTTGCTTCCCTGATTAAAGTTCTTATTTCTCTTTCTTTCAAATAATCCTGCATCCATTCTAATAGTTTCCCTCCCAGTCCACCGACGTGCTTCAGTTTCCATAATAGTCTCGTGTGTGTGTGTGTGTGTGTGTGTGTGTGTGTGTGTGTGTGTGTG
>CM035192.1:20209925-20225913 GCA_020233015.1 Callinectes sapidus
TAGGCGTTTTTACCAACGCATCAGAATATCAAACGCATCACACACTGTTTGATGTTCTTGCTTGTGGTTTATCAAACGCCTGGGACAGGCGTTTGATAATACGGCAGCTAATATGCTCGGAATAGCAAACACGCACTCTGATTGGCTGGAAGGTATTGCCATTCCTATCACATTTAATAATTACAATTTTGAGGCCCTGAGGGTTATGATAATTGTTTTATATGAAAAGAAGATCAAAGTAGTAACTTGTTCCTGGCATTAGAATTCAAAAGAATCGTCCATAAAACTTGAAATAAATGGTTGTGTTGTCTTGTAATACGTGGCAACTGTTCAGACATATGTCTAGTGAGGGACGTCCGTGTCAGTTCATGTGGTTGTGACTTCGTCTTCCAGTTATGTGAACTTGGTGTAGTTATGCTATATTTCCGTATAATACTTGCTGAAAAATAAGAATTAAAGGATTATCTTATTGCTGTATGCTACTGACATCCGTATTAAAGCAAATATATCGGAGAAATGATATTTGTTTTGAAATGCTGCTGCAATAACACGAACATTGCGTACATCATGAACGCTATACTGCTGTAACTGCTCTGTGTAGAGGCACCGGAAAGATTTCATTCCAACCATTTATCTCCAGAGAACCCTTAGTATACAAATAGTTACAATTAGCATTGGTCGACAATAATTACCTTTCCATGAAGTCACAAGCTACTGCTGCTGCTGCTCCTGCTACAGCACCCATATCAGCCTCTGGCTGCATCTCTGCCACGCTTGCAACTGCCAATAGAGGCATCATCGGTCCTGATAGAAGAGACTGGTTTTCGTCATCTTCCATATAAGTATCAGAGTCGGTGCTGCTGTCCATTGTCTCGTCCCTTGGCTCACTTCTCAGTCTGGCTTGAAGTTCCCGCCACGGCTGCTGTCTGTGTTATGATCCGTACGACAGTTTTTCCGAGACGGTGCGAGCGAGGGTCGTCTGGTAGCACAGTAAGTCTTGTTTACCAGAGACCAGCCGGAACATCAAACAGTGTTTGATATTCTCATGCGCTGGTAAAAACGCCTTATCCTCGGCTAGTGGCAACAAACAAGCCTAAACAACATTTATTCTATTAGCTTCCGCTTTTCCACTCGGGAATCTCGCAAATCCTTTGACCTTATCAGTTACTTGGTCTGTTTTTCTCTTCCTTTTCTTGAATCAGACGTGCAGTCTGCCACAGCACATGTAAAATTTGGCATGTTGGTCTCTCAACAGATCTTAGTTTTGTTTACACTCTTACCAGTCTTTCTAACCGAGGCCCAGATTCAGAAAGCACTTTACACTATTCAAAGGGTATATATCCCTAGGTTACAACTTTCAGACACACATTGCTCTCTACGAAAGCTCTCTACAACTCTTAAATATGGCTACCGTGTAAATCCGGGCCCAGAACTACACCAACTCGGGAGGTGGTGTTACTCACTCAGATGAACATAAAATTCGGTGTAACTAAGGTTTTCCAAGAAGATATAAGTAATGTGAGACAATATGACACCCAAAAGATTATTCCATAAAGGCGGGATGGTATATAGCCCACTGTGGAGATGATTCTCGGTTAACCTAACTTCATCCCCATGGGCCCCCACAGGCGAGCCGGAGGGACCACAGACCGACACGAGTGTCCCTTATATTTAGATTTGGTGTTTTTATTTGTTTCACTTGATTTTGGATCTCGCTTCTGCTGCAGATACATCATTATGATGCTTCTCCATCACTAAAAGTTTCTCACGGGTCCTACAAATTTGTGGAAGAGGGATGTGTGGTTTGGCCCGCGGAAATTTGCCGACACAAAATCATATAAAACATCACTAATTTATTCAGACACACATTATCTTCCTAATAATAATGTCCTTGTGTATGCCTTCTGCTTCTACAATGACTAAAACTGAAGGGAACTGATAAAATCTTTAAGTAAAACAAGACAGAAGTAGAGGTGACGATCAACAGAGCCTAAACAACATTTATTCTATTAGCTTCAGCTTTTCCGCTCGGAAATCTTGCAAATCCTTTGACCTTATCAGTTACTTGGTCTGTTTTTCTCTTCCTTTTCTTGAACCAGATGTGCAGTCTGCCACGGCACACGTAAAATTTGGCATCTTGGTCTCTCAACAGATCTTAGTTTTGTTTGCAGTCTTATCAGAGTCTTTCTAACCGAGGCCCAGATTCAGAAAGCACTTTACACTATTCAAAGGGTATATATCCCTATGTTACAACTTTCAGACACACATTGTTATTCAGAAAGCTCTCTACAACTCTCAAATATGGCTACCGTGTAAATCCGGGCCCAGAACTACACCAACTTGGGAGGTGGTGTTACTCACTCAGATGAACATAAAATTCAGTGTAACTAAGGTTTTCCAAGAAGATATAAGTAATGTGAGACAATATGACACCCAAAAGATCATTTCATAAAGGCGGGATGGTATATAGCCCACTGTGGAGATGATTCTGGTTAACCTAACTTCATCCCCATGGGCCCCACAGGCGAGCTGGAGGAACTACAGACCGAAACGAGTGTCCCTTATATTTAGATTTGGTTTTTTTATTTGTTTCACTTGATTTTGGACCTCGTTTCTGCTGCAGATCATTATGATGCTTCTCCATCACTAAAAGTTTCTCACAGGTCCTACAAATTTGTAGAAGGAGAGGGATGTGTGGTTTGGCCCGCGGAAATTTGCCGACACAAAATCATATAGAACATCACTAATTTATTCAGACATACATTACCTTCCTAATAATAATGTCCTTGTGTATGCCTTCTGCTTCTACAATGACTAAAACTGAAGGGAACTGATAAAACCTTTAAGTAAAACAAGACAGAAGTAGAGGTGACAATCAACAGAGACAACCATCAAGTCACAAGAGGAAGAAGAAGAAAAGGGTGGAGCTTAGACAGAGTGGAGAGCAGCGTTGCAAGACGTACGATAATTATTGTACATGTACAATAATTTTCGCTTGTGTACAATGTACAATGAGACTCATAAGATGATACGATAATTTGGAAATTCGTACAATATTTTCATGAAAAATGCAATATTTTGAGTAAAAATTAATGTTAACAACATGAAGTTATGTAAAATCTCTTATATAAATCTGAAAAAAAAAAAAAAAAATGAAAGTGCAGTATGTATTATGCATATTTTCCTTAGGGGACAAGTCACGTACTCCATACGGATGTAGGACAGGTCTCGTTCTTGTCTGGGACCAGTCCGCCCGCTCCTCGATCCCCCCTCCCCCATTCCCATCGTCTCGTCAGTTGTCGCTATTTAGTCATGCGAGTCACGACTCTTGGCGCGCAGTACCCTGGATATTTTTCATTAGACATGTCTGAGCGTGGACAGTCGATGGAGAAAGGAGAGGAGAGAGAGGAGGCAGTGCGGAAAAAAGCACGACGTGAACAGAAATACAGATCTGAGTGGGAGAAACAGTTTCCCTGGGTGGGGCCCTCAAAGAAAGATGCTTATAAGGCCATGTGTCTTAACTGCAATGCTGAAGTAACTGCCCAAGTTACATCTCTGTAGTTGCACGAAAACACTGCAAAGTGTTTTCGTGTCTCTCTCTCTCTCTCTCTCTCTCTCTCTCTCTCTCTCTCTCTCTCTCTCTCTCTCTCTCTCGAGCTCTCGATCTGCACCCATCATCTCTCTTGTCTCATCTCTCTCTCTCTCTCTATAGATGAGATATAAATAGAAGAGAGAGAGAGAGAGAGAGAGAGAGAGAGAGACAGAGAGAGAGAGAGAGAGAGAGAGAGAGCCTCGTACGAATTACGGGGCGTCACTTAAAAATCCTGTCTGCGCCATTAACGGGCTGGGGCCGACCATCTCAGGCCCCCACTAAGAGCCTACCGGCGCTATAGGCCACACATAAAAAAAATATATACTATATCCTTGGGAAAATGGCAGTTTTTCATAATGTGGAGAAAAATTATATGTACGATAATTTCATCAGAAGTACAATAATTTTAACCTCTGATGTACAATAATATGGCCAAAACAATCTGGCAACGCTGGTGGAGAGGCAAGAAGGGGGAGCTTATTTCAGTTCGTCGTACGTCCGCCAGCGATGCTGTTGTTTTTATTTCACTGATTAGCTTCATATATAGGAGGTGACAGTGTTATCTGCTATTTTTCAATAATCCCAGATAAAATGCATAAACCAAAATCAGCATTACTTTATTTTTACCGCATGTACTTACTTTAGAAAAAAAACCATTACTGATTTTCAGTTTTATCATATAATTGAATTAACAAAGCCTTATCATACACACATGGCGGAAGACACAGCTTTCAAGTCACTCCAGCCCCTAGTTGCCTCGGTTACTAGGCCCCCAACCCTGGGTCACTTCCTACCTGCCACCACAGTTAATGTAGCCTTTTATTCTGGTCACTGGCAAACTTATTTACTAATGAAGATATATTTAATACTTTAAACAACCAATGAAGAATGAATTGTTAAATATTATCATTTGCACAAACTACGATAATACAATAATTTGCAGTTATGTACAATAATTTATACTTTTCTTGAAATAATTCTTGTTGGAAATGATGCTGCTGAATATGTTCTACTTGATGAGAGAGAGAGAGAGAGATGGTGAGTGGCTGGAGGAGGGGGGGAGTGGCCTACTTGGTCTGTTTGTGTATCGAATGGGAGTGGATGGGGACGGAGTGAGGGGGGAAGGGGGGAATGCTAAGCAATCTGTTCCCATATTTCGTGCATGAGAGGGAGGCGGGGACCCGGGAGAGGCCTGTGTAGTCTTCAGCGGGACTTTTAAGTTTCACACCGAAGTAAATAAGTCTTTTCTTATGCCTCTTTTTTTTATGCATTTCATATCTGTGTTTATTTTATAATCTCAGAATGTGAACGATATCTATGAATTATGATGAGATGAGGGGAAAACAAGGTGCAGTTGGCTAGAGGTAGCTTCACCAACGTAAGTTGTCCAAGTAAGTCTGATACATGTGGCGAGCGGTCAACTGGTTAATATGTATGTGTTATATTTTTGTACCCAGGTTTGGAGAGATACTCAGATTATAAAAGTTAATATATTAGGGGTGATATTTACAGGGGGTTTCAAGACACATGGTTAGAACGTAATATCACTGTCTTTCTCGGAGAAGTGTTAAGTCTATCTCTTCGGAGATCGCTTAGAGAATAGAGAACACTTGAGTCCCGAGAACGCACACATTCACGGCACACACCTTTGGGGCACACACACAGTTCGTTCCCTCAACCACCACACAAGCCAGCTGTCTACCTTCTGCCCGCTGACTCTGTAAAGTCTTTTCTACACTGAACACAGACCTGAAACTCTCATCATGAGTTTACTCATCTCTTCCGCTGTTTGATATACCCTTCCTTCCTTTGTTAACTTGTCAATGGTCTCCTTGATTGTCATTTTGCCATTGATATATCTATAAAAATAGCTTGGGTTCTTTTTCACATTTCTCCACTACATCCTTTTCAAACACCCTTTCCTCTTCTCTTCTTATTCTGATGTATTCATTTCTTGCTTCCTTGTACTGCTCTCTGTGAATTTCATTTCTTTGTTTCCTAAGTTTCTTCCAAGCCTTATCCCTTATCTTTTTAGCCTCTGCAGATCTGGCATTATACAAAACTTGTTTGCTCTTCCTTACTTACGTACTTCTGTATACCTTCATTGTATTTTATCAAGAATGCTTCATATTTCTCTTGTACTGTTTTACTTTCCATGAGTGTGTGTGTATGTGTGTGTGAGTGAGTGAGTGAGTGATAACCAGCATAGTAATGAGAGTGGGTGGGATGGAGCTCAGAGGGGGGTTGGTAATGCGAGCCGAGGCTTAGCAGCTGGTATCGGGCATGCAGGGGAGGGGGTGGGGTAGTTTTGGGGTGCAGGGAATGGGTTTTATGGCTCAGATTTGTTTTTACATATATCATGCTGTAGATCTAGGGTAAGGGAACAACTTTAGCACAAAAATTAAATATACCAAAATTGAGTGATTTTGACCTGTCAAAGGTGTGGTGTCCCCTGAAATATAGTTGCATCATCAGAAAAGAGGTAAAATCAAAGGCATTATGAATATTGTTAATGTAAATAATGAGGAATATATGCCCCAGAACACTTCCTTTTGGAATACCAGTAAGAATTTTCAGTTTCAGGGATATATGTCCATCATGGAACTATCCTTGATGGACATATAAACATTGGGTTCTATTTGCCAAATACTCTTTGAACCATGAATGTATAGTTCCACATATGCCATATTGTTATAGTTTTCAAGAAGAATTTTATAGTTAACTGTGTTAAAAGCTTTTTGATCAATAAGGATAGATAACATTGATAATTTATTGTCAAGGAATGAGTAGAGGTGAGAGGAAAACAGACTGAGGGCTTGATAGGTGCTAGAACCTGATCTAGATCCATTTTAAGTCGCCCCAAATTTTCTGCTTTTCAGATATGCCATTGATTCATTTTTCTTCAACACTTCAAATATTTTAGGAGAAATTACAGGGTAAAAATGGGATGATCTATTTCATATTTCTAGATTTCCTTTTAGACTCGGTTTGAACTTAAAATTATTCATGAAGATCTTGATGTTGATTGTGTTTCAGATGTAGCCAATGAGGGAAGCTATGCTACAATGTTGAAGTACGTGAGTGAGATAGTGGGTGATCATGGTCTCAACCTGCTCATCAACAATGCTGGTGTAGCTCCAAAGTCAACACGCATTACTCAAGTGAAGTGGCAGCAGATGGTGGATACCTACCTTGTAAACTCTGTAGCACCAGTTATGCTTTCTAAGGTACTTAACACTTATACCTTTACACTATACATACAGTGAAGACTCAATACTTGAATATCTTGGAAGTCAAACTTTTCAATACTTGAATGCAAAAGTTCAATATGGTACTCAAAAAATATCTGATATTCAAACGTTCGCACATGTAATTGTAAAGAAAGGCTCCCTCTCCCTTCCTGTTGTGGTCATTAGAACAACACTCTCCTGTGTTCTGTCTGTGTTTTCATTTAGAAATTTATAATAGCTCCAAAGAAGAGGTTTATTAGTTTTTAAAATAATCCTAAAAGGAAGAATGAAGTGACAATCATGGAACGGAAAAAGGAGATTACTGATGAATATGAAAAAGAAGCAAGAATCAGCTGAGTGTTGTATGGCAAAATTCAGTAATTACCTATTGAAGAACCAGGAGGCCACTAAGGGAGCTGATGTGTTGAGAGTTGTGAAAGGGCAACTTAAAGAGATGTGCAGTTGTGAAAGAAATGAAAAAATTGTTGATATTATAGAATTTACATTGAAGTTTTTGTAAACTTCAGATTTTGCTTTGGGTAGAACAAATTACCTGATTTATTGGTCCTGGTAGTCAAACTTTTTGATATTCAAACAGCCAATTGGAACAAATTAAGTTCGAATATTGAGTCTCTACTGTATAGCACACCTTTAGAATGTATTGAACGTTAGGTGAAAGGTATGTTTTACTCTAAGGTCACAGTCCACTTGCTTACTTTTATATATCTTTTCTAGATAATGCTGCATACAGGTATTCCCTGTTATATGATTCACCATTATACAATGGTTACTTTTACAATTACTACCATAATTCCATTCTACAACTTATTGTTTAGCTTTTACAATATCCTGAATACATACTCACTTTCTCTGCTCACAAATACAGTGAACACTCATTTTTCATGGTTCAGTTATCACCCTTTCATTCTTGTATACATGTATAGATGAAATCATACTCACTCAACAGCTCACAAATACTTGCTTTTTCCTATTTAATACATACATGGTTAATAATAATAATCTGTAATACATACAGAATATATATGTATAATACTATTTTTTCCAGTACTTTGTGGTTCTTTTAGAAAAACAGAGTGTTTCAGTTGTCAATAATGTCATCACAATAAAGTTTTTGCTCTTTAGTGTCCAGCCTGATCATGTAACCCACATTTTTTGGTCTCTCCTTTTCCCATATTTTTGGATCACATAGCTGCTTCCATTTCTTCCACATGCCTGGATGGTCATTACTAGTGAAAATCCTGGCATAGGTCTCACCAACTTCCTTAAACTTATTGGTTTTAGTGAAGATTCATAATCCAGTGTCCTTGTCCTGGATAGTGACCAATAGAGCCTCCCTCCAGCCTCAGCACCCAGCCTGCAGTGTTGGTACTCTATGACAGACACATCTATCTTCTCCCCCCATTTGGACAGCTCCTAAGTGTCTGGTAGCACTATCCAGTGCCTGGCCCTTGCTCAACAGGCCCAGCATGACCACAGTCACCTCACACTTCCTTCAATCTAGCATCTCTAAGAAGTATTGTTGATTGGCAATAGTCTCAGCCTGCTTGTCAATTTTTTCATGTAGCTTCAGACATTTTCTTGTGAAGAAACCTTCTAGAAGTTATCACTGCCTTAAACTCTGCAGCTTCTGCTATTATGGTGTTTCACCTCAAGGCTAATGCTCACACTGCTGGTATCTCACACAGACATAAATATCCAGAAAGATGGATGTAAGATTTAGAGGAAAGAGAAAGTCTTTACTAGCAAAGACACTTGGTACAATGCCAGATGTCCAGAAGAAAAGAGGGCAAAGGACAAAGCTTGGAGGAAACTGAAGAAACAGAGAAATGAAAACAACAGAGAGAATTACAAGGAAGCAAGGAATGTGTATGTCAGAATAAGAAGAGAGGAGGAAAAAGCTTTTGAAATGGATGTGGTATGGAAGTGTGAAAATGAATCCAAGCTTTTCTTTAAGTATATTAATGGAAATTGAAGTGTAAAGGAATCATAGATAAGATAGTAAAGGGAGAGAAAACATACCAAACAGCAGAAGAACTGGAATTATGCATGAGAACTTCAAAATCTGTATTCTCAGAAGAGGAAGCGTTTACAGAACCAAACGTAGCAGAAGCACATGAGGGATTCCAAGAAGACGTGGTGCAGAAGCGAGATGTTGGCAGATTATTGTGAAGTTTGGATATAAGGAAAGCAAAGGAAAGGATGGAGTGTCAGGCTGGACACTAAGGGAATGTAAAGATCAACTAATACAGCCAATTTGGGAAGTAATTACCAGCTCAGTAAAGGAGGGGAGGGCACCACAAGAGTAGAAGAGGGCTAACATAGTACCCATTTACAAAGGAGGAAAGAAGACTGACCTACTAAATTATAGACCTGTGTCACTAACAAATGTTGTCAACAAAATCTGTGAGATACTAATCAAAGAGAATTGGGTGAGATATTTGAAAAAAAATGGAGTTATATTAAATAGACAATTAGGATTCAGACAAGGAAAATTGAGATGAACTATTTATCAATTTCTGAAGTTATGAATAAAATAATTCGGTCCTTATTACTGATTTATGAATGGAAAATTAGAAGTTACTAACAAAATTATCTTTTTTGGGGCTTGCCAGAACACTTAATTGAACTTGTACCATGCAGCGACTGTAACTGTGATCCTAGTTTTCAAGCTCATTAGTGATTACAACAGTACAAAATGTTAGTCAAGAATGATACAAGTTCGATTAAGTGTTCAGACAAGCCTAAAAAATCTAGAAAAGCTATTATTTTAGAAACAAAGTATGCTGTATTGGCAAAAAAATAACAATGAACAGTAGAGGGTGAAGGAGCAGAAGACAACAGACCACAACACAGCTGTGTTTCACCCGTGGCTGACACTTTACCGCACTCTTGCATCGTAGCATAACGTGGGCACTATCACATGCTTTATCATTCAGTGCTCGTATCTCCTCAAGTTTTTAATATAAACCATTTCTCTTTTTGGATTTTTCAACATCTAGCATCCCTCTCTAGCACAGAGTTGGGGTAGGAGCTGTATCGCTTCACAAAGCTGGGAAATCATTCGACACTCAGACATTCTACAAGAACTTGAAGTACTTCATTAATGCTTCATCAGTGCCTCTGGTCTCAACTTCACATATGAAGAATCAAACAACAAACAGCTCCCTTTTCTTGACATCCTGGTCACAGCCAGCACCTCAGGCTTCAAGACCGTATCCTAAGTTATAAAGAGATTGCTAGAAAAATGGCAGACATCACAACCTGAAACACCTGAAGGCACAGAAAACATAAAACTTTACTATAAAGGACACTTCTCGACTGATTACAAAACTGAAGAAAAAGTAATGAAGGATATTATATACCTACGCTTTGTATAGCCTGACTCTTGTGCATCATTTCACGACCTCCCAAGCATCACTACATTGACCAAGAGAAATAGACCTGTGATGAGACAACATGTTAAATGTGTTGCCCTGGGCTTGATGAGAGTGAAATTGATCGCACACTGAACAATACAGTGTTGAAATGAGTGAGTGGATAGTGGATGGTTTGTGGATAGTGATGCATCACTATCCTCATCATATTTAGACAATGATGAGATTCATTGGCCTAGTAAGGGAGAGAATGAAAGTGAGACTGAATTTTCTGATTCAGGCAAAGGGGGAATAATAGTGCGAGGGTAAATAACTCTCCTTGAGCTTGATATTGGTGGTAGTGATAGTGGTAATGGCAATGAAGGTAATGACATGATGGTGGTGATGGTAACAATGGTGTACAGATGATTGATAGTGGAAAATCATGTTTTTTCGGCAGCTTTTAAAATTGAATCTAACTAACTTTCAGGCAACCCCATATATGTAGTTTAAATCTTGTTTTCATTCCCAAAACAAACACAAAAAAACTGGCACCTGGGAAAAATTTTTGTTTTTTGTTCCAACAATGTACAGGTTAAACAAAGAAAATATCTTGGAAAGCAATTGCAATCTCAATAAGAAATTAGAAATCACCAAAACCCTCAATTCCAAGGTGCAATTTCTTCATGACCTTCATTTACTGAAACCATGAAAATACTTTATAACAGATAATTTTCTTGTTTTCAGGCACTTTTACCAATGCTGAAGATTGCAGCCTCAAAGACAGAAGGTAGTGGGTTGTCTGTAAAGCGAGCAGCCATCATCAACATCTCCTCAGTGCTTGGCTCCATTGAAAACAATGACAAAGGCGGTATCTACCCTTACAGAGCCAGCAAGGTATATGTCTTAAAATAGAGATAACTCAATTTAAGTGAGTGTTGCATTCTTGAAGAGGTCACATAAAACAAAAACAACACACACACACACACACACACACACACACACACACACACATATATATGTATATATATATATATATATATATATATATATATATATATATATATATATATATATATATATATATATATATATATATACACACACACACAAGTGCTTCTTGATTTATGTGGGGGATGCATTCCTGAAGAGGGCACACAAAACAAAAACAACATAAATCAGACTGTGTACAGTGGCCATCAAACATAGTGGCGGGCCATCCGCTCAACAGCACAATGCAACATGCACTGGACTGTACGAACCAACACATCAGAGTGTTATCAGGTTTTGTTCTTTAAATTCATGTGCTGCCTTGCCAGGAGAAACCTTTATCTGTCTAATTACGTTAATAGTCTTTGGGAACACTTTCGAGGCCATCCAGACTTTGGTAAAAGTTTCGGTGGTGTATCACTGGTAGAAGTATGGCAGCACGCAAGCCATCTCTCCACTGTATGTTGAGCAACACCAGTATGCTCCACAATAGCTTTAGCATCAAAACCAGCCTTATGTAAGGCATAGATACAGCTGATTTTGTCCTCAAATAGCTGGTCACATACACTGCATATCATTTACTTATATTTGGAACATTATGGGATTATGTGTGCTAAGACTGACCCCTGTGGTACTCCACTTATTAAATTTCTCCAACTTGAAGTTGCTTCCCTGATTACAGTTCTCATTTCTCTATTTTTCAAATAGTCTTGCATCCATTCTAATACTTTCCCCCTCAGTCCACCAATGTGCTTCAGTTTCCATAAGGGTTTTTTGTGCAGAATTCTATCAAATGCTTTTTTGAAATCTAGGTAGACAGCATCCACCCACCCCTCTCTGTCATCGATTTCTTCAATTACTCTTGTGTAGAAACTTAGTAGGTTTGTCACACATGATTTTCCTTGCCTGAATCCAAATTGTCTATTAGGTATAACTCTATTATCTTCCAAATATCTCACCCATTTCTCTTTAATTAGTATCTCACAGATTTTGCTGACAACACTTGTTAGTGACACAGGTCTATAATTGAGTGGGTCAGTCTTCTTTCCTCCTTTGTAAATGGGCACTATGTTGGCCCTCTTCCACTCTTGTGGTACCCTCCCCTCCTCTATTGAGTTGGTAATTGCATCCCAAATTGGCTATATTAGTTGATCTTTACATTCCCTTAGTGTCCAATCTGATACTCCATCTGATCACACTGCTTTTCCTGCATCCAAATTTCCCATCATTCTGCCAACATCTTGATTCTGTACCACAACCTCCTTGAATCCCTCCTGTGTCTCTGTCATTTTTGGTTCTGTAAATGCCTCCTCATCTGTGAATATTGATTTGAAACCCTCCTTCATATTTTCACCAAGCTCTTCTGTTGTTTGGTATGTTTTTCCTCCATTTACGTCCTTATCTGTGGTTTCTGTACACTTCATCTTTACAGTTATATACTTATAGAAAAGTTTGGGTTAATTTCCACACTTCTCTACTACATTTTTCTCAAAAGCTATTTCTTCCTCTCATTTCATGCTTCATTGTATCTCTCTCTATTAGTTTAATTCCTCTGCTTCTTCAGTTTCCTCCAAGTTCTATCTTTTGTCCTCTTTGCTATTGCACAACTAGCATTGTACCATGTGTGTTTGCTACTCCTTATTTGGTATTTAGGTACATATCTTTCCCTTCCTTCTTTATGCTTCCTCAGGAATGTTTCTCCTGTGCTGTTTTATCACTCATGATCCCTCTCCAATCTATACTTTCAAAAAATTTCCTTCAGTCTTCAAAGTTAGCCCTTGCATAATTTAACCTTCCATTTTTGTAATCTTCTCTTCTTACCAATGTTCATTCTTGTAATTCCATTTCAATCAAGATTTGATCACTTTTCCCCACTGGGCTTAGGCACTTAATGATGGGACAGAGTTCTGTTTTATTTTTGTGAATAGTACCAGATCTAGCATTGACAGTTCTTCTCCTTTGAGCTTAGTGAATTTCTCCACCCATTGATCCAGTGTATTTTCCATGGCTAATTTCAACATATCTTCACTCCACAGTCCTTCATTTCCACTCCCATTTCTTTCCAGTTCACACCTTTGCAGTTAAAGTCTCCCACTAGTAGTACCTTCTTGTTCTTCCTTATCATGTCATCTAGGAATTTTAACACCTCCTTCTGCATTGCTTTATATTCTTCCAACCTCCACATATTTGTTTTAGGTGGCATATATATTACTACAATTTTCTTCTTTTCTCTTCCATAGGCTTGAATTATTATACCAATGACTTCTGACATGCCATCACCATATTACACTGGATCAATGGGTGGAGGAATTCACTAAGCTCAGAGGAGAAGAACCATCAATACTAGATCTGGTACTATTCACAAAAAAAAAAAAAAAAAAAAAACAGAACTCCGTCCCATCATTAAGTGCCTGAGCCCAGTAGGGAAAAGTGATCATGTCGTAATTGAAATTAAATTACAAGAATGGGCATTGGAAAGAAGAGAAGAAGATTACAAAAATGGAAGGTTAGATTATGCAAGAGCCAATTTTGAAGACTTGGAAATCTTTTTAAAGTATAGACTGGAGAGGGATCATGAGTGGTAAAACAGCACAGGAGAAACATGAAATATTCATGAGGAAGCATAATGAAGGTGTGGAAAGACATGTACCCAAATACAAAATAAGGAGTAGCAAACACATATGGTACAATGTTGGATGTCCAGAAGCCAAGAGGGCAAAGGACAGAACTTGGAGGAAACTGAAAAAGTGGAGGAATAAAAATAATACAGAGATACAAAGAAGCAAGAAATGAATATGTCAGGATAAGAGGAGAGGAAGAAATAGCTTTTGAAAAGGATGTGATAGAGAAGTGTGAAAATGAACCCAAACTTTTCTATAAGTATATAAATGGAAAGATGAAGTATAAATAAACCATAGATAAGATAGTAAAGGGAGAAAAGACATACCAAACAACAGAAGAGCTTAGTGAAATTATGAATGTTGTATATATATATATATATATATATATATATATATATATATATATATATATATATAGATATATATATATATAGATATATATATATATATATATATATATATATATATATATATATATATATATATATATATATATATATATAGTGGTACCTCTTGATTCGAACTTAATTCGTTCTTATGGCTGTTCAAATTGTGAAAATTCGAATTAGAAAGTAATCTTTACCATTGCAATTAATGTAAAAACATTTAATCCGTTCCAGTTTACTTTGAATAAAAGATTCTACACTCAACCCCCAGCTATTGCGAGAAATTGGTCCCTTAACATTGCTAGAATACCTAACAACACAATAGCCATTATTAAGAAGTAATGGGAAAAAATAAAATTGGTCCTAACCCACCAGAGTGGCAACTTGAATTAACATATTGGCACCTTGTTTTCCCCTCATCTCATCATAGTTCATAGATATCGTTCACAATTTTAGGGTATAAAGTAAATACAGACATGAAATGCATAAAAAAGCAACAAAAAAACAACAACAAAAAAACAGGCATAACAAAACACTTATTTAATTCAGTGTGAAACTTCCGAGTCCCGATGAAGACAAGCCATTCCCCGGGTCCGCCTCCCTCCCATGCACTAAATACAGGAACACATCGTATAGTATTTTCCCCTTCCCCCTCCCTCTGTCCTTATCCTCTTTCATTCAATACACAAACAAACCAAGTAGGCCGTCCCCCCTCCACTCCCTACCTTGTCCAGCAGCCACTCACCATCCTCTCTCCCTTCTCCCCTCCCCCCTCTCTCTCTCTCTCTTATCAAGTAGAATAGATTCTCACACACAGTATCATTTCCAACAGGAATTATTTCAAGAAAAGTATAAATTATTGTATAAAAATGCAAATTATTATATTATTGTAGATTGTGCAAATGACAATGATGTTTAACAATTTATTCTTCATTGGTTGTTTAAAGTGTTGAATATAAATTAACTTCATTAGTAAATAAGTTTACCAGTGACCAGAGTAGAAGTCGGCATTGATTGTGGTGGTAGGTAGAAAGTGACCAGGGTTGAGGGAGCCAGAGTAACCAAGGCAACTAGGGGTCGGTGTGACTTGAAAGCCATTCCTGAGTCGCAATAGAGAGAGGTGTTCACGGCGGAGAAGTGCAAGCGAGACCGCCAGAATGGAGGGAAGGCGGCGTCAGCCGCTATGTATGTTCGTGTTCGAATTGAAGGCTTTCGGCGTCAGCCGCTATGTATGTTCGTGTTCGAATTGAGAGGCCGCTTTCGGATTGGAGGTGAAAATTTGTTCGTTGGAGTCAAAGGGTGTTCGAATCAAGAGGTACTACCACTATATATATATATATATATATATATATATATATATATATATATATATATATATATATATATATATATATATATATATATATATATATATATATATATATATATATATATATATATATATATATATATATACACACAGTCAGCCCTCGTTTCTTCGGACCTCAATTCATCGGACTTTCAATTCTTTGGTCAATGCCCGGGGTTTGGACGATTGTCCGATGCGGCTGTGTTTGTCTGGAGAGTGACAACTTTGACAGGTAGATAGCTCTCGCGGCAGAGGATGCAGGCGACACGTGAGTTTCCTGCGCTAGCTACCATATTTCTTAGCATTTTCCACCACAAAAATGGATTTCTGGCAGTATCTGGAGCCATTGTGGAGAGCAGGGTGTGGGAAGGGAGGTAGGGGGAGGTGGCAGGGGAGATACACACAGACAACTCGTTGCCATGGCGACGACCATGTGGCAGTGTTGTC
>CM035192.1:20236360-20256855 GCA_020233015.1 Callinectes sapidus
TATTGCTATTGAGCACGATATATGTATAATGTATAATATATATATATATATATATATATATATATATATATATATATATATATATATATATATATATATATATTCAAATAGGAATGTACACAATTTTTTGGCTTCCTTGACAGAATGATCTTCTTTCACAACACAAAAATGTTTGCTGACAGGGTGGTGAGTCAGAGCTGTTTTCAACATCATGTTTATAATGGTGCACCTACTTTGGGACACCTAAATCAAGGAATGGTCTTACACAACAGGGATAAAACCAACCTATAACCATGTGGTAAACATTAACATACCCTGTATTATACAGGATATGAACCCCACCCAAACCCTGTATAATACAAGTAGGTAAATACACACACACACAAACACACACACATATGCACACACAGATGTATGTATATATGTGTGTGTGTGTGTGTGTGTGTGTGTGTGTGTGTGTGTGTGTGTGTGTGTATGTGTGTGTGTAATTCACTGTCGTGGTAGACTGCTGGTCACCCATCCAGCCTTTTACCCTATGGAGTGAGCTCTGAGCTCATAGACCGATCTTTGGGTAGGGCTGAAACCACATCACACACTACACACCGGGACAGTGAGCCCACAACCCCTCAAGTTACATCCCATACCTACTTGATGCTAGGTGAACAGGGGCTAGATACACATTAAGGGGTTTGCCCATTTGCCTCACCACACCCGAGACTCGAATCTGGACCCTCTCGGTTGTGAGCCGAACGTGCTAACCACTACACTACGTGACGTGTGTGTGTGTGTGTGTGTGTGTGTGTGTGTGTGTGTGTGTATTTCAATAAATATGTATAAAATACATAATATATAATTCCTATAAAAGTCTTACTGGGAGACACTTTCCAGGAAGATATTTTCCGAGACACCATATCTGTGAATTTTTCTCACCGTATATAGAATAGAGTAGTAATTATCAAACGTAACTTGAAGTTACTTCCCTGATTACAGTTCTCATTTATCTATCTCTCAAATAATCTTCCATCTATTCCAATACTTTCCATCGCAGTCCACCTATGTGTTTCAGTTTCCATAAGTCTCGTATGAGAAACTCTATCAAATGCTTTTTTGATATTTAGGTAGACAGCATCCACCCACCCATCTCTGTTTTTTATTCCTTCAATTACTTGTGTATAGAAACTTAGCAGATTCCTGACACATGATTTTCCTTTAGTGAATCCAAATTGCCTATTAGATATAACTCCATTGTCTTCCAAATACCTCACCCATTACTCTTTAATTAATATCTCACAGATTTTGCAGACAACACATGTTAGTGACACATGTCTATAATTTAGCGGGTCAGTCTTCTTTCCTCCTTTGTAAATGGGCACTATGTTGGCCCTCTTCCAATCTTGTGGCATCCTTCCCTCCTCTATTGAGCTGGTAATCACTTCCCAAATTGGCTGTATTAGTAGATTTTTACATTCCCTTAGTGTCCAGCCTGACATTCCATCCAGTCCCATTGCTTTTCTTAAATCCAGATAGTCTGCCAATACCTTACTTCTGTACCACAAGCACCTAGAATCCCTCCTGTGCCTATATCATGTTTGGTTCTGTAAATGCCTCCTCTTCTGCGAATACTGATTTGAACCTTTCATTCATAATTTCACTGAGCTCATCTGCTGTTTGGTATGTTTTTTCTCCTTTACTATCTTATCTATGGTTTCTTTACACTTCATTTTTCCATTTATATACTTATAGAAAAGTTTGTGTTCATTTTCACACTTCTCTACCACATTCTTTTCAAAAGCTATTTCTTCCTCTCTTCTCCTGACATACTGATTCCTTGCCTCTTTGCATTTCTCTCTATTACTTTCATTTCTCTGCTTCTTCAGTTTCCTCCAAGTTCTGTCCTTTGCGCTCTTGGCTTCTGTACATCTAGTATTTTACCATGTGTGTTTGCTACTCCTTGCTTCTTTGTATTCCTCCCTATAACTTTCATTTCTCTGCTTCAGTTTCCTCCAAGTTCTGTCCTTTGCCCTCTTTGCTTCTGTACATCTAGCATTTTACCATGTGTGTTTGCTACCCCTTATTTTGTATCTATGTAGGTACATATCTTTCCACACCTTCAAGATGCCTTCTCAGGAACATTTCATATTTCTCCTGTGCTGTTTTATCACTCATGATCCCTCTCCAATCAATTCCTAAGGGTGACTCACCTCATATAGTCAAAAATTATGAAAAGATTCAAAACTGAGATTTGAGTGGATTTTAAGTGTACATGTATGTAGCAACACATACGAGCAAGAATTTCAATCATCGCGAAACTACTATGCCAGACACATGGTTTTAAAGGGGCTTAGGGGTGACTCACATAAAGGACACTCGCAAGTATGGATCATGTTTTTCTCCATATAAAGCTCATTTTTATTGTTTTCTTCTGTATTTCTATCTGAGTGTAATTCTACAAGTATCTGGCTGGAGTTATGTCTCTTCCATCTCAATGGCACCACCCACTAACCCTCAGCTGCCTAGAAGCCAAGGAGGGGATCAGATGTACGCTGTTCAACTAGGCTATGTTTGCTAAATAAAAAAAAACGCAATTGTTGTATATTAGTGGTATTATTTCTTGATAATTCCCTTTCAAAACCCCTATCCAAGGATTTAATAATATGAAAACACCCAAGAATTGAGGAATTTTGCCGGTAAAACTGCAAGGTGTTGAACAAGGCCCCACTGGACATGTCACTTTGATAAGTCTGTTGAGTGTATATATATATATATATATATATATATATATATATATATATATATATATATATATATATATATATATATATACACACACAGTGGTACCTCTTCATTCAAACTTAATTAGTTCTTTTTGGCTGTTTGAATTGTGAAAATTCGAATTAAGCAGCAATTTTTACCATTGAAATTAATGTAAAGACATTTAATCTGTTCGAGTTTATTTTAAATAAAAAATACTAAATCCAGCCCCAGCTATTGCAAGAAATTGGTCCCTTAACATTGCCGCAATCGGTAAAAACACAATAGCCATTGTTAACCCATAAACTGCGACATACATCATATGATGTGGCTTCGACAAACTGCGACATACATCATATGATGGAATCGCTTTTTTGATTTTCCCGCGGTATATAGGGAGGTCGTATGGTGTCACAGGCCACCTGGTGGCCCTTCCCAACTATCAGCGTCCCAGCCCGCGCTTTTGGTGCTGTAGGCCTACCACCCACGCCTCAGTTCTCACTGATCCACCATGGAGGGTGCCCGCTCTTCGTCCTCAGGCATGCGCGATCCCCGTCCTTCTACCTCAAGTGCACAGTCTCGTGCACGTAGAAAGATTACATATACACCTCTACATAATATAAGTGATTCTGAAAGTGATGTGGATGATCCTAGACCTAAAAAAGTGAAAAAAACTAGAGAGAAGGGAAGTGGTGGTGAAAAAAAAACTTCGTTTTTTTTTCACTTTGTAGGCTCATAACTCCGAAACCAAGCTTTACAGAGATGGCATACTTGCTGTACTTACGTATTTTAATATATTTTATAAATCTGTAAGAGAAAATTTCGATTTTGGAAACTTTTTTTTTACCCCCCAGCCGACTGGATAGAAATACCGATTGCCGCAGTTAACGGGTTAAGAAGTAATGGGAAAAAATAAAATTAGTCCTGGCCCACCACAGTGGCAACATGATTTAACACACTGGCACCTTGTTTTCTCCTCATCTCATCATAATTCATAGATATCGTTCAAATTTTGAGAGTATAAAGTAAACACAGACATAAAATGCATGAAAAAAACAAGCATAACAAAAGACATATTTACTTCGGTGTGAAACTCCGAAGTCCCAATGAAGACTAAACAGGCCTCCCCCAGGTCCCCGCTTCCCTCTCATGCACTAAATACGGGAACAGATCATGTAGCATTTCCCCCCTCCCCCTCACTCCGTCCGTCCCTATCAGCTCTCATTCGATACATAAACAGACCAAGCAAGCGTGTGTGCTGGAAGTCTTAACTCTAGCCTTAACAAGCGGGAACTGGCGCGCACTAGAGCTTTTATAATTTCCACGCAAGCGCAGTAAGGTTGCCATTAACTCCCAAAAAAATGAATTGCTGAACGGTAAATGATTTTTCCTTTTATGGACCAAGGTCGGATACTTTTTGAATGGACCTCGTATATATATATATATATATATATATATATATATATATATATATACAGTCAGCCCTCGTTTCTTCAGACTAATACAGACTAGGCCATGTCCAGAGAGTGAAAAGGTCCGGACATTGAAATTTGAGTACAATACAGTTCTGTAATGTACAGTAAACAGCCTATATTGTCTCGCACACATATTCATAGGCTACAATATGGTACAATATGCATATACAGTATACATGAGAGAGTAAAATATGGTTATACCTGCAATGGCGTACAGTATAATATTAACCCGAAAACTGCTGTACACCTTCTGGAAGCTCACTTTTTGAAGCTATAATTTTTTTCTTTTTTTAACTTCTCTGTCTAAGAGCATCAGCTCAGATGTTGCCAAGCAAAATTGTTTGTTTTCTATTGATATTGTATAAATATATATGATGGCAATAATTTTACTTTACTTTAATAGGGTACAGTATAATATTAAACCAAAAACTGCTGTACGTCTTCTGGCTGGCTTAGCTGTAAACTGCTATACGCCTTCTGGAAGTGCACTTTTTAAACAGGCACTATAAATTTACTCCAGCCCCCAACCCTGGTCACTTCCTACCTATCACCCCAGTCAATGCGGCCTTCTACTCTGGTCACGGGCAAAGTTATCTACTAATGAAGATATGTTTAACACTTTAAACAATCATTGAAGAACAAATTGTTAAATATCATTGTCATTTGCACAAACTACGAAGATATATTAATTTGCATTTCTATACAATAATATATACTTTTCTTGAAATAATTCCTGTTGGAAATGATGCTGTGAGATTATATTCTACTTGATAAGAGAGAGAGAGAGAGAGAGAGAGAGAGAGAGAGAGAGAGAGAGAGAGAGAGAGAGAGAGAGAGAGAGAGAGAGAGAGAGAGAGAGAGAGAGAGAGAGAGAGAGGGAGAGCGAGGGGGGGGGGGGGCAGACTACTCGGTCTGTTTGCATATAGAATGGGAGAGGATAAGGACGGAGGGAGGGGGAAGGGGGGAATACTATGCCATGTGTTCCAGTATTTAGTGCATGGGAGGGAGACGGTGATCCGGGGGAAGGCTTGTCTAGTCTTCATCGGAACTCAGGAGTTTCACACCGAAGTAAATAAGTCTTCTGTTATGCCTGTTTTTTTTTTGTTTTTTTTTACATTTCATGTCTGTGTTTACTTTGTACTCTCAAAATGTGGAAGATATCTATGAATTATGATGAGATGAGGGGAAAACAAGGTGCCAATATGTTAAATCATGTTGCCTCTCTTGTAGGTCAGGACCAATTTAATTTTTTCCCATTACTTCTTAACAATGGCTAATGCGTTTTTAGGTATTGCGGCGATGTTAAGGGACCACTTTCTTGCAATAGCTGGGGTTGAGTGTAGAATTTTTTCATTTAAAATAAACTGGAATGGATTAAATGATTCTACATTAATTTCACAGTTAAAAATTGCTTCCTAATTCGAATTTTCAAATTCAAACAGCCAAAAAGAATTAATTAAGTTTGAATCAAGAGGTACCACTGTACTCTTCATTTTGGGCTAATTTACTGGCTCACGCTGTTATTTCCTCCACTGCCGATTGTGATCTCATTCTCACTTTTAATGGCTTGCATTTCCTTCACTATATTTTCCAACTCTGTGTGTTTCTTCAACCTCCTGATCTAAATTTTGTACATCATCTTGAACCTTTTGTATTACTTTCTTTACTAATTCCCTCTCCTCTCTTTCCCTCACGTATTTATTGGAATTTTTCTTTTTCTGCAATCCATATATCACCATACATTTCTTTCTGTCCACTGTATCTCTCACTAAGTCCTCCTTCTTCTTAATTATCTGTATTACTGTGACCTTTGTTTTGTCCTGTATTTGTTTCTTTATCACTTCAGCGAAACTAATATTTTCCTTCTCCCTTTCTTCTTTCCCATACTTTCTTCAATTCCATCAGCTTGGTTTCACTGCACACTTTTTCAATCTTCTCCAAGTCATCCTTTACTTTTTCCTTTAGGTCTTCAAGTTGTAGCTCATACGTACCACATTTTTCTTTTAGATCATTTTCTTTTTTCATGTTCTCTAGTTTCTTTTTCAATTCTTTATTATCTTCCATGGTATGCTCATATTCCTGAAATTTAGTTTTCATTTCCTTGTTTTCCTTCAAGAGTGTCACATTTCCCTATGATGCCTTCTAATACTTCTTTCATAAATCTCATCTCCCATTCCATTTTAACTACCCTCCTGATTGTATCCCTGCTCTCATTCTCGAATCCCGAGAAATCTCCAGTCACATTTGTACCAGCAATCCTCTTGTCCCAGTGGAGTCTCCAACACATTTGGCCTGTTTATAACACTTCAGCTCCAGGCCAGAGTTGACTTCTAGTCACTTTCCATGTCAGTATTTTCTTCCTGATCTAGTTTGCTTTTGGAGATAGAACACTAAAAAATAGCCCGCTCTCTCCCCTGTACATGCATACTAGGGTTCCTCCAGTGTTAAGTGGCCTGTAGCTGATGCTGTTGAGAGTCCAATAAAACATGTCTGCACAGCACAAGGGTCCGTCGGTGTGTGTGTGTGTGTGTGTGTGTGTGTGTGTGTGTGTGTGAGTGTGTTACAGTAGGGTTTAATGTTTAGCACAGAGTTATAGGTTGGTTTTATCCCCATTGTATAAGACCACCCCTTGATTTAGGAGCCTCAAAATTGGAGCACCATTATAAACATGACACTGAAGCCAGCTCTGACTCACCACGCTGTCAGTAAACAGTCATCTGTCACGAAAGGAGTTCATACTGTCAAGGAGCAAGGAGCCAATAAATTGTGTACATTCCTATTTGAATATATATAAGAATGTGTGTGTGTGTGTGTGTGTGTATATATATATATATATATATATATATATATATATATAATTCGATTTGTTGCTTTTGTTTTGCACCCCCTCTTCAGGAATGCATCCCCTGCCTAATATGTATATGTATGCATGTATATATACATAGATACAATTTTTTGCTTTGACTTGTGAGCAAAATCTCAAGTTACCAGCTAGCTACATGCCCTTTGCTTCTATTCAGTGCAAGAATGTTCAGCATCCAATGCATTCAGTTTTTTCTTTTTTCCTTCATTCTTTTCTTGCTGTGGAAGCAATTCTCATGTACTGGCACTTTTTTTATTTCAAGATTAAGTAAGTTTATGGGTGAAGATGATAGGTGGAATTAGATAGCTTTGTTCACACAGAAACTGCCACATGTAGGCCTGACAAGCTCTTGCAGGTTCCCTTATTTTCTCATGTTCTTATGTTTTGTGGTTAAATGACTACATTTCTTTTGTCTGACCATTGGTTTTTAGCAAGCGGCTTTATGTAATAACAGATGTCTAAATTATGAAAAGGAGGATGAAATAAATATCCTTGGACAATTATTTCTGTGAAATAATTAAGAAAATTAAATTAATTAAAAGTGAAGTAAAAAATAAATAGATTCAGTAATAAAGTGTAGTATTAACCTCTTCAGTACCATGATGCATTTTCATACTTATTCTGCTAACTATTTGTTGATTTTATACTGCTACAGAAACTTGTGTGGGTGATTAAGATGTTGAATACTCTTGCCATTAATCTTTTCACTTCCATAGACCCTTCCTAATTTCTTCCACAGTAACAAAATAAAATACATTTTTGTAAAGTGAACTGAACACACTGGATGCTGGTCACAGCTCCACTAAATAACAGCAGTACACCTTGAGCTATCTTGTAACTGGAGTTTTTTTTGCTCACAATTCAAAGCAAAAAATTCACCAAGCATCATCTCTTACCTTGAATTACTCATAACCCAAGGTGCTTAAGGTTCCATTGTATGTGTGTGTGTGTGTGTGTGTGTGTGTGTGTGTGTGTGTGTGTGTGTGTGTGTGTATTTTCTTGAATAGAAAAAATAGAAAAAATGTCCAAAAACAAATTATTTGAGAAATATTTCTATAATCATATATAACTGAAAAAATTTACAACTTAAATGTTCATCCTTCTGAAAGATCTTACTTATAATATTTGATTAAATCATCTGGTCTTTTGAGGTAGGAGAGAAAAGTGGCATACCTGCAATGCCCAACAAATTATTTTTTATAAAGTCATCACTACAAAAGTGTGACTATAATGTTAAGCACATATCGCACTAATTTCCTGGGATGGGTGTTCAATCACATTGGAAAAATTCTGTGCCACTTATTTGTACATGCACTAATCTATTTGTGGAAAGTAATGCAATTTAATTTTTTTGTGCAATACCATCTATCTATTTATATCTACTGAATATAATTGTACATTTATATCAAGCCTCATTTAACTACACATTAAAGTTCAAAATGTCAAGATAACTCGGAGATAAGAGAGTTCCTTAGTGTTGTCTTAATCTATCAGAACTACTTTGTATAATTTTCCAAAATACATAATCATATAGACAACTGAGACTTACTTGGTTTTTACTTCTGTGTCAGGGTCATTTCCAATCCAGGCCTCTACTATGTCGTGGTTATCCAGGGACACCTCACCCTCCTGTAATATAATTACTCTTATCTATATATCCATATGTCATGTCCCCACTATTTGCAATAGCCACTAATTTGTAAAGATGGCTGTTTGGGAAGCAGATTATATACTAACATAAGAAAATAAGGGAAGCTGCAAGAAGCCATCAGGCCTCCACATTGTAATCCCTGTAAGATATATACCTTCCTATTTCCACCGAACATCTATGTCCATGAATATATTTGATCTTTTAAAGCTCCCTCATGACCTAGCATCAACAACCTGATCACAGTCTCTATAACTCTATATGAGACAATTCTTTCTCATCCCTTTCTTGATCATAAATTTTTCAAGCTAGAACCCTATTCAAGTTGTTGATGCTAACAATTTTGCTTTATGTCATCCTTGTTATAATCATTATGTCACTTAAAGACTCCTATCATGTCCTCTCTTAACCTATATCTCTCTAAGAAATATAAATTTAACCGCTTCAATCTGGTTTTGTAAGGAATATCCCTCATCCCCTGTATCCTTTTTGTCATTTTCCTTTCAACTGATTCTTACAGACCTATATCCTTCCTGTAATTAGGACCAGAGTTGTACATCATAATACAAAAAGTGGTCTGATCAGCACCAAATACAATTTTAATATCACTTTAAGACTTCTGCTCTTAGCACTCCTAAAAAATCTTAATGCCCCATCTACCTTATTTGTGGCTTCTATGCAATAGTTCCTTAGACAGAGATCAGTGCTAATTACAACTCCACAGTCTTTTTTGTAGCCTGTACCTACTAGATCTTCATAGTTTATTTTGTACCTACCATGTGGGTTTCCTCTATCTACGCTAAGTAATTTGCATAATTAATGTTAAACTACATTTGCCACCAGTCTGTCCATTTATCAATTTATCCTATCCAAGTCTGCCTACAAGGCAATGGCATCCAAATCTGACCTAATTAATAGAGCAAGTCCTCCTTACACGGTAATTCTTTATCCGGTAAATTCACAGTTACGGTATTTGGTCATTACTACCCTCGATTCTATTTACTGTAAGAAAAATTCACAGATATGGTATTTGCTCGTGTTTTGTTTACACCATACTGTGGCGCCACCACACCATCAGGCCACCACAACAATCATTTTCTTCCATTACAGTATGTTTTTTGTGGATATTATTATCATGACACCCTCATTTTCGTCTGCCCACTCAGCAGAAGATGAGTAAGGGCTGAGATCCCTACTGCCCCTTAGTCTCAGGAGGGACATCATCTGATAGAATATGTAGAGAGTGAAAGGTAAATGAAAACATTTTTTGTTTATTTCTTTTGTGCAATACTTTACATCTTTTTATATGACTATTTTCATGTATTTTTATATCAGTAGGGGTGACTTTCAACATGCTGGAACACATTCCCTATTATTACGTTATAATGGGTTCGGTATATGGTAATTTCAATTTGCGGTAAGGTTTTCAGGAACACGTATGTACCGTATAATGAGGATTTACTGTATACTTATCTATATGTTGTCCACAAATTTACTTACCATACTAACTACATAAAAAAAAAAAATGGTCCAAAAACTAATCCTTGTGGCACACCACTAATGATTTGACTTTCTTTTTTGTTTGTCACAAAGCCACAACCTTATCCAGCCTAACACCTTCCCATTCATCATCCCATACACCCTAACCTTTCTCAGGAAGTTCTGATGGGATGCCTTGTTAAACACTTTACTAGAATCCATGTATAGCATGTCATAACTATCTCCATTATATGTTTCCAAGTAAACCTTACAATAAAAACTTAACTTTTCATGAATAAATGCAGTGACTGGTTTTGCAAGATATCTTGTTTAAATGTTCCCTAATATTCCTTAATATTACTGACTCCATTATTTTACCTACAATTAAAGTTAAGCTGACAGATATATAATTGGGATTCAAGCATAGTCTCCATTCTTATTGATGGGTATTAAATCAGCCTTTTTCTATAACCAGCGTCTCTCAAGTTTAATTATTTCCTAAACACAGAAACTAACAAAATATACAAATAAGCTTCCTCTAAATTTAATAATCAGATTTTTCAAATAAGCTTCCTCTAAATTTAATTTTCAGATTTCCCAAGTGATATTTCATTATTGGTGAAAATTTCAAATATTTTTCACATAGCGATAAAGATGTCTCAGTTTAACCATGTCCTTTCTTCCTCAATGCTTTTTAAAAACTTTTGCAGACTTTTAAAATACCTTATTTTTCTTTTATGCATAAAGTCATTAAGAAACCTCACTGAACCACTGTTAAGGCACAGCTAATGAATTATTATTGATATTCTCTCATAAAACTAGCTTGTATTTTATATCCCTGAATAAATCAGTTTCTATTTAAATTTGGATACTTGTTGAAACTATGTAAAACTAACCTTGGATTACTGATACCATATAAAAACAAATATTAAAAATCATTCAGAGCCATTGTTTACAAACACAGCTGAACACACACAGTTGGCATCACCTTGTATCTTCCCAAGTTGCTCACACTATCACTACACTACTTGGGTATAAAGCTATAGCCATCACTACTAAATGCAGACAATAAACAAAAGTTTTTGAACAAAATAGGAAAGGCAACTTCACTGTTGCAGTCATCCTCACAGTTACAGGTTATAAGAGAAATACATAATTGCCAAGCAAGTAGGCATGGGTCAGTCACTAAATTGGTATCACTGAGGATGATGGTAGCCTACCTCTGCCTTGATCAGTCGCTAAAATAGCATTACTGCAGGTGGCAGTAACAGCAGCAATGGCTGTAGTCTAACCCCTGTAATTGGTCAGTCCTCCCTTATTTACGATTGGGTTATGTTCCTGAAAATGCAATCGCAGAGCGAACGATCATGTAACAAACCTAAGATTGAATAAGAAAAATAGGGATGTGTTCCACAATCTCTACATCTGTACCCTATGAAACCCATAAAAACCATGAAATATGATAGGAAAATACAGTTATTGCTGTAAGTAATAAAACACATGTTACATAAATAAATCACGTGAATAAAGCAATGAAATAGAAATTAATAAAAATAATTGTTGTAATTAATCTCACTGTACTATCACATCCATATGTCCTTCCTATAGCTGGGTACCTCTCAATTTAAGTGAGATGCATTCTTGAAGAGGTCACCAAAAACAAAAATAACATAAATCAAACTACACAAGTCCCTCGATTTATGAATAAGTTATGTTCCTAGAAACCCATTCATAAATTGAGCCATTTTTGCCCATACATTTCCATTATATAAGCCAAGATATGTTCCTGCAACCAAAAATTACGTACCTGTGTTTTCATAAGGTACATATATATTTCATGACCTCTTGTTTCTCTCACGTTCAATTCATATAAGTCTCCTCTATCTATATTTTCCATTCCATTCAGCAATCTCAAGAGTATAATCATGTCTCCTCTTTCTCTTCTCTTTTCCAATGTTGTGAGCTGCATCCCAGCTAGTCTTTCCTCATTAGGCAAATCTTGCAATTCTGGTGTCATCGTGGTTGCTGCTCTCTCCACACATTCCAGTTTCCTTATATGTTTCTTCTCATGAGATGACCAGATCACTGCTGCATATTTCAGCCTTGGTCTTATCATAGATGTAATTTTTCTTCAGCAAATCACTTCTCTGCTATAGGGTGCATTCTCATGAGATACACTGTGCTGCCATACACTGCCAGTTGCTGAGTTGTTTGTGCACCGACCAGATGTACTGCCCCGCTGTCAAGGAATACTGTCTGGCAGCCTTCTTCCCGTTATCATTTTTTAGAGCAGAAAGGCTTTGCCACAACCTGTTATCCATTTAGGAGCAGGTTGCAACACCACCCATTATCCTTGTAGGAGTGGGTGGCAAGGAATACTGTCTGGCAACTTTCTTCCCATTATCCTTTTTTGGAGCAGAAAGGCTTTGCCACAACCTGTTATTCGTTTAGGAGCAGGTTGCAACACCACCCATTATCTATCAACCTGTTATTCGTTTAGGAGCAGGTTGCAACACCACCCATTATCTATCAACCTATTATTCGTTTAGGAGCAGGTTGCAACACCATCCATTATCTATCAACCTATTATTCGTTTAGGAGCAGGTTGCAACACCATCCATTATCTATCAACCTGTTATTCGTTTAGGAGCAGGTTGCAACACCACCCATTATCTATCAACCTATTATTCGTTTAGGAGCAGGTTGCAACACCACCCATTATCTATCAACCTATTATTCGTTTAGGAGCAGGTTGCAACACCATCCATTACACCATGTAACACAAGTTTGTCCTTGAGTTAAAACTATTATTTTATGATTTTTTAGGGCATAAATAAGTATAAATCAGCAGTCACCAAGTTCAGACTTTGGTTCTGAGTTCATGAGGTCAATTTATTGATTTTCTGCCACTTTTGCTTATTAATTCATTGGGTTTTCAGACTGTCTGCTTATAAATCAAGTGCATCCTGTTGATTATAATTTTAATTGATGTTAACATGACTATTTAGATAAATCAGTGATGAGAAATTAAGTTCTCTAGTCCCCACCTATAAAAATGAACATAAAAAGAAGGAAATGAGTAGGGAATAATTATGTATTATAACATGTTAATACACAGACAGCGATACAGTACGGTGATGCAGAGCGTTGATAAAAAGTATTGATCTGGAGCTCTGATACAGAATTGATGCAAAAATTCTAGTGTTATAGTTTAATCAAAAAGAAGTTCGTCTACGAGATTGGAGATTGTATTCCAGTTCACTTTTACGCAAAAGGTTCTAGATATAATCCTCCATCATACTTTCATTGTACTGTCCCTTAAAGCAAACGAGTCGTCTGTGTGTATCCCCCCTGCCACCTCCACCTACCTCCCTCACCACACCCCACTCTCCACAATGGCTCCAGATACTGCCAGAAATCCATTTTTGTGGTGAAAAATACTTAGAAATATGGTAGCTGGTGCAGGAAACTCAAGCATCGCCTGTGTCCTCTGTCGCAAGAGCTACCTACCAGCCAAAGTTGTCACTCTCTGGACAAACACAGCAGCATCAGACAATCATCCAAACCCTGGATACTAACTGAAGAATTTAAAGTCCGATGAATTGAAATCCGAAGAAACAAGGGCTGACTGTATATATATCTCACGTGAGAAATCTGTCAGCCACTCAACGAAATATCACATATAAGTGAAAAGAAATGTATCTAAATTATATATTTTGGGAGGAATTTTGAACCCGCCTAAATTTGAAAAAAAAAAAAAAAAGCATAAAACGAGTAGTTTTATTTTACGGGAGGAAAGCTACGCATGCTCACATTGTCCCGTCTCTGTACCTCACCTTGTCCAACTTCATCTTGAAATTGTGTATTGTCTCTGCACACACCATATATCTATCTAGCCCATTCTACACATTCACTACTCTATGTGGGAAGCTGTTTTTTTTACATGTCTTCTATAATTATCCTTTTTGAGTTTTTGTACCATGTCCTCTAATTTCTCTCATATCCCAATTTAATAGATCTTCTCAGTCCAGATCTCATGTTTTTTATGATTCTAAAGATAGTCAGCAGGTCTCCTCTCTCTCTCTCTTTGTTCAAGCATTGGTAGTTCTAACAACTCCAGTCTTTCATTACATGTTCATTCAGACAGGGTGGGGGCCAATTTAGTTGCCACCCTTTCAATTCTTTCCAGCATTTTCATATTTTTCTTGGTGCTAGGTGACCATATCACTGCTGCATATTCCAATCTAGATCTAATCAAAGAAACTAATATTAGTTTTACCATATTCTCATCTAGATATGTAAATGCGACTAATATTTCTCAGCAAGTTATAAGTTTCTCCCACAATTCTGCTAATATGCTTGCCAAGAGTCATATCATTTGTTATGAACACTCCCAGATCTTTTTCACATTCAATTTTTTCACTTTTTCTCCAAGTTTATAGTGACCATGTATTCTGTTTTTACTGTCCAAATACCATTACACTGCATTTCTTGATGTTTAAATTTGTCACTCCAGTTCCAGAGTTCTGAATGTGCATGTGTGTATTTACCTAGTTGAATTGTACAGGGTTCGAGCAGGGCTCATAGTGTCCTGTCTCCATATCTCTATATATCCAACATTTCCTTGAACTTATGTATATTGGTTGCTGTAACAACCTCTTCTTTCAATCCATTCCAGGTGTCCACAATTCTATGTGGAAAACTGTACTTTTTTTGTGTCCTTTAGACAACGACTCTTTCTGATTTTCCTTGAGTGTCCTCTCATCTGTCTAGTTTCTTCTTCCATCTCCAGGTTTTGCTTGTCTAGCTTTTCAATACCATTTACTATCTTATACAGAGTTATTAGATCACCTCTCTCTCTTCTGCCCTGTAGAGTTGCCAGTCCCATGTCTTTTAATCTGTCCTTATGTCAGCTCGCTTAGTTCTGGTACCATTTTCGTGGCTACTCTTTGGATCCTTTCTAGTTTCCTTATATCCTTTTTGGCATGTGGTGACCACACCACTGCTGCATATTCTAATCTTGGACATATCATACTGGTTAGAATTTTTTTCATCATATCCTTATCCATGTAGTGGAAAGCCACCCTAATATTGGCTAACATTCTATATGTTGATCCAAATAGTTTATTTATGTGCTGCTCTGGGTTCAGTGTATCCTGTATCACCACCCCTGGGTCGTTTTCTTCTTTTGTCTTAGGTATTTCCTCCTGTCCTATCTTGTAGCTCCATTTTGGCCTTCTTTTGCTCTTGCCTATCTCCATCACATGACATTTCTTTACATTAAAAGCCAGTTTCCATGTCTTACTCCATTCATCGATCTTATCTATGTCCCCCTGTAGCTCCTGGCAGTCAACAGTGTTTTTAATAACTCATTAATTTGGTGTCATCCGCAAACATATTCATGTAGCTAGACACGCCACACTGCATATGATTTACATATATTTGGAACATTATGGGTGCTAGGACTGACCCCCTCGGTACTCCACTTGTTACATTCCTCCAACTTGAAGTTTCCTCCCTGACCACAGTTCTCATTTCTCTATCTTTCAAATAATCCTGCATCCATTCTAATAGTTTCCCTCGTAGTGCACCTATGTGCTTTAGTTTCCATAATAGTCTCTCGTGTGGAACTGTATCGAATGCTTTTTTGATATCTAGGTAGACAACATCTACCCACCCATCTCTGTCTTCAATTCATTCAATTACTTGCATATAGAAACTTCTATGTGTTCCTCAACCTCCTGCTCCAGGCTTTATGTGTGATCCTGTACCTGTTTTATGACCTTTTTTCCCAATTCTCTCTCCTCTCTTTCTCTTCCGTATTTATTGGGATTTTTCTTTTCTTGTAGTCCATAAATTACAAAACATTTTTTCCTGTCCACTGTATCCCTTACCAGGTTTTCCTTTTCCTTAATAATCTGTATGACAGTGTCCTTAGTATCGTCTTGTATTTGTTTCTTGATTATTTCTGCAAAGCTGACCTTTTCTTCCTCCCTTTCTTTCTTCCATACATTTTTTTAGTTCAGCCAGCTTTGAGTCATTATACACTTGGTCAAACTTTTTAGAGTCGTCCATCACTTTCCCTTTGAGGTCTTCTAGTTGTGCTTCGTAGCTTACACATTTTTCCTTCAGGTCATCGCTTTCTTTTCACATATTTCCCAATTCCTTTTTCATCCATTTATTTGTTTCTATTATATGATCGTACTTGAGAATCCTACTTTTCATTTCCTTATTTTCATTCACGAGCAGCTCATATTTCATCATCATACCATCTAGGAGTTCCTTCATAAGCCTCACTTCTCTTTCTACACTGACTAATCGCCTCATTGTTCCCCTGCTTTCGCTCTGAAAACCTGAGAATTCCCCAACATCATTTGAGCCAGCTAACCTTTTGAGTCCGAGTGGTGTTTCCAAAACGTAAGTTCCCGCAGGTCTGTTTATGTCGGTTGTACTCCAGGTCGGGGTTGACTCCTCTCTATCCATAGTAATGTTCTCTTTTTTCTTCACTAGATCACTTTTTGGAGACAGGACAACTAAAAATAGCCCCCCTCTCCCCTCTGTACATACATTACTAGGCTCCTCTAGCAGTAAGGGCCCCATTAGTTGAAGCTGTGAACAGTCTTCGACAAGCACGTCCGGTCGGCGCAAGCGGCGCGTGTGTGTGTGTGTGTGTGTGTGTGTGTGTGTGTGTGTGTGTGTCTGTGTGTGTATTTATGTGTGTGTGTGTGTGTGTGTGTGTGTCTTTATGTGTGTGTGTGTGTGTGTGTGTGTGTGTGTGTTTGTGTGTATTTACCTAGTTGTATTATACAGGGCTCGTGCAGGGATCATATTGTCCTGTCTTCATATCTATATATATCCAACATTGTCTTAAATTTCTGCACACTTGCTGCTCTGTGTGTGTGTGTGTGTGTGTTGTTTGATTTACATTGTTTTTGTTTTCTGCAACCTCTTCAAGAACACATCTCTTACGTACCTGTACTAGCATAAATTGAGTTACCAGTAAGATGCTTCATTTCTTTGTATCTAACAATGTGATGTCTCACACAGTGATCAGTATGGTCCCACTTTTGAAGATCACGGAAACACTGGCAGTTGTAACATCATAGTACTACCATTATTTCCTCACTCTTAAATAAGGTACATACTGCTCCTAAGGCTAGCCCCAAGGATTGGGATAACAGCAAATGTGGTGTAAAACAGCCTCAGTATAATGAGAGAGTCTTGCTATACAGAGTGACTTTATTGCCACAGAAGCTGGCTGGCTACAAATTATGACACCTTAAGTGATGCAGTATAAAAAATAATGAAGAAAAAAGTACAGCCATCCCATGATTTACAAACAAACACTCTATTTGCAAATTTTCAAGGTTGCGAATAAAATAATTAGATCCTCATTACCAACTTACAAATGGAAAACTTCGAAGTTCTTGTACCTTGCAGTGACTGTCACAGTGATTCTAATCTTTTAAGCTCATTATTGATTACAACAGTACAAAATGCTACTCAAGCGTGGTACAAGTTCAATCAAGCGTTCTGACAAGCTCTAAAAAGCTAGAAAGTTATAATCTTAGATACAAAGTTTGCCGTATAGGCAATAAAAAAACAATGAACTTGGAGGGGGAGGGAGCAGAAGATAACACACCAAACCATGGATTTTGAATATAAACGTAACTCATTCATAAGTCAAGGGACTGGTATATTTGTAGCATCAAACTAGTCAAGAATATGTCTTACATCACCACACAGAATCAAATTTTTGTTGTAGGAATGTATCTCACCTTATATAATAGAAGTATATGGGAAAAATTGGCTCGATTTACAAATCATCAATTTACAAACGATTTTCTAGGAACTTAACTCATTCATAAATCGAGGGACAGGTGTAATAAGTAAAGTATAAATGACAAATTATAACAATAATAATAATAATAATAATAATAATAATAATAATAATTATAATAATAATTATAATAATAATAATAATAATAATAATAATAATAACAACGATAATAATCATAATAATAATAATAACAACGATAATAACAATAATAATAATAATAATAATAATAATAATAATAATAATAATAATAATAATAATAATAAAAGAAAATGAACTGATGTACTATGAAAGTATAGAAAAGTTACCTCCATAGCAGAGTCCCAAGGTTGGCCAGCAGCTGTATAACGTGCTGGTGGTGGCTCAGCATTGAGCTCAGTGACTAGAGGTGGCTCAAAGTTGACAGACTCCACTTGAAAAGAATAAGGATAACAAATTAGGTATATGCTCCTTGAAAAATAATCATTAATAGTAATATTTCTTATTATTGTCAAAATGTGTATGTTTCAAGTATTATTCAGCATGATTCTCCAATAAAGCAAGGCATGTTTTCTACGAAATAAAAGGTGTATAGGATGTTATGAATCATGCATACCTGATGGTTAACAATATATGGTGATAGATGTCATGACTATCAACATTCAATAGCCAAAAACTCAAATTACCAATGTTTTCACTTGGAATCAACGATAAGTCATTATCTATCACTTTCATAGTTTCCCACTTCAGAACCTAAAAACTAAAGAAATTAAGGGAAGCTACAAGAAGCCATCAGCTCTACACATGGCAGTCCTTATATGAAAATATCAACCTATTTTCACTATCATCCTCATCCATAAATTTGTGTAATCTTTTGCTTAGTCTCAACATAACAAAACCATTCAGAGGTTGTGGCCCCATGTTTTTTAGTCACTTCACAACACAATATATCTTGAGGCAGACTGCAGGGTACTTTGGATGACTGCACTGTATTGTACTGTAGTGTAGACTAGCACATATAATAGGGGTAGTAAATAAATTCATCATCACAGGAACTCAATAATAATTCCCAGTCTGAAAGGAAGTGCTCCTTACTATGTAGCTCTGACTTGGTCCTCTGTTTTGGCCGTGCTGGAGTTCTGGAAGTTATCCTTTGTGGGACGTTTGTAACTGCCCCTTCCTCATCCATCTGTATAGGAGGAAAGAATTTAGGTCTAAAGCACATTATATACATAATTGACAATATTTTCAAAAATTAACCCCTTCAGTACTAAAACACATTTTTATATTCATCCTGGTTATTATATGGCAATTTCATACAATTTCAGAAACTCAAATAGGGATTAAAATAGTAGACTCTTACTATCAATTTTTATATTTCCATAAACCTTCTCTAATGTCAATAAAATAGTGTAATCATACCAAAAACTCATGGTAAAAATGTGTCTCAGCATTGAAGTGCTAACTCAAGCTGGCACCCACACTGTAAGTGTCAATCTTTTCACAAGTTATGTCTATGTTAAAACACACACACACACACACACACACATAATGTGAAACTGCTTAGAGCTAGGTTAATTATGTTATACAGGTGCAATAAATATTGGGGAAAACAATTATGATATATAGAAGTGAAATATAAGAAACTAGAAAAAAAGCGTAAGTGAAGTTCATTAAAAAAATATAAAAGCAGAAAATATAATAGCAATGAACACTTCACCTGAGGTTGAGGCCCCAGATGAAATCTTAACATTATCATTTCTATCTGTTTTTCTCCTTTCCAGTAAAGTGTTTCCCATGTTTTTATCTTTACAAGAACTTTATGCACTGAAATTGCAAAATAAACATTAATTTAAAAGTATGTATTTTAAGATATGGGAGTGAAAATTAGGGGGGAAAAAATTCTTAAAAAGCCAGAAAAATTACACATTTCTCAGTGTTTTCAATTGCACAACTTCTACAATCCTCAAGTTCAGCACTCTACCTAAAAACCAAACATGCACAAAACTCAAGAAGAGGTGTTTACAATAAACCTACAGTTTTTTGCAGTTCATTTATCACCAGTTCACTTTTACACATTTTTCATTGGAATTTAAGTATTTTTACAATGCAGGAGCTAGCTACTATACAGTAAACTCTGGTTAAGTCACACACAAATAAGATAGGTATTAGATAAGTTGGACACTTTCATTTAATGTTTTTTCTCCTTTTTCCTTTTTTTACATTATATCAAGATAGCACCAGTACAGGTACCTCTAGTTTTACACACTTTTTAATTTATGTGGGGTCCAAAATCTTTCCCAAATATTATATAATATACATTTCTTTTCACTTACATGCGATATTTCATTGAGTGGCCAACAGATGTTTCACATGAGTTCCTTTACAACACCGAAACAACACATCACATGTGCGTGTACACACACACACACACACACACACATATATATATATATATATATA
>CM035192.1:20264579-20339579 GCA_020233015.1 Callinectes sapidus
TGAGTGAGTGAGTGAGTGAGTGAGTGAGTGAGTGAGTGAGTGAGTGAGTGAGTGAAAAATGTGAAAACACATCTTTTAGGTAACTCGGATTGGCCTGCCCTCTGCCCCCTCCCCCACCCAGCCCAATTATTCTGACTCATTCGGGTGTTATGCATTTGGTAAAATATATGCTAAATCATTGTATGGGTTGAGGAAATACCCAGACATATTGGTAGGTGACACACAATTGGCTGGAACCTTACCTGTAGCCAATCCAAGCACTCTATATTTTTACTCATTTCTGACTTGCTTATTCAAATAAAAGATTTTTTTTCCTAAGAGGGGAAAACTGGCCAAGAGCAACGAAAAAATTAAAAAGGGCTCACTTAGATGCCAACACTGGATCACACTGCCTCCCTATAGCCTGCACTTCCCAGTTCAATGCATGTCTCAGCCTCAGCATTCCACTTATTCACCACTAATTTTTTATCATTTGTCCCTCTGAGGAGCTGTAAATGCTCTGCTTCACATTGCAGTACATCATCATTGTCAGCATTGTACTGCAGAGCTACTTTATCACCTTCATTCACCTCATCATTCAACAACAAGGAGCTGTATGATTCTTCCAATTAACCCATAAAGAGGCCTGACTGAGACTTACATCATATAGGATGAAGGCTATTTTTAAACTTGACCACTTGAATTCTATCCCCACATATATTAAAATGACATTTGGCAACTTAGAGTGAATGAGTCTATGCTCACTACCTTATTACAAATAAGTGTCATAGCAATGGTGCTGAGAAAACTTTTATTTTGCATTGGGCTACATAGAAAGTGTAGTTTTCTGTACAAATTAAAGTAGATGATCATGATCATCATATCAAATATCTTCATCTCACTAGAAGATTAGATGCACATACCTCTAATTCAGGGGGGAAGGAATGCTGAGGGTTGTGGGCCTTCTGTAGCAGTTCCACCGCAAGCCATCTTGGTAGGTCTGCAGCCACAAAGGGGTGTAAGAGTAACTTGTCTGCTGTTGGCCTTCTCTTGGGATTCTTGGTAAGAGCAAGCTGGAAGAAAGAGCTGTATGTGGACCAGGAAACTCAGTTCTTGAAGACTATCACAGTTAAATAAAAAGAAATTAATGAATATATGATGATAGTGATCAAAAATAAATTTATGAAAATAATAATAATAATAATAATAATAATAATAATCATAATCATAATCATAATAATAATAATAATAAAAACAATAACAATACTAAAAAATGAATAAATAAAACTTGTTATACACCCATACCTCAGTACCATAGACCTCCTTTTAATGGAATTGGAAGGAGTGGATAAAATCTAGAGAAGCCAACTCATTTTTTTTAAATCCTGCACTCATGAGTAACAGTCATCTGTAGCATCATTTAAGATCATGACCAAGATCAAGATTTGGCAGACAATAGAAGTAAAAGAAACAGCAGAGCAATATAATAGTGGAATGTAATGAATATGAGAGAGTACAGCGTGTCCTCCTTACACAGTACGTCCTTATACAGTAAATTCACAGTTACGGTATTTGGTAATTACAGTATACTCCCGCTATTCGCAGGGGTCATGTTCCTTCCCCTCCCTCGAATACTGAAAATCCACGAATAATGATGAAGTATGAAAACACAAATGTATAATAATATATACGCTAAAATATGCTTCCCAAACACATTCTAAAGAGTCTTACTCAATAATACAGCAATAATGTAGTAATATGTAGTAATGATAAATCAAAAACAGTAATAATGTAGTATAATATATACAAAGTAGGTAAGTCTCGCGCATGAAGATGCTTGTGACATCACATCGTCTGCAGCCAGTCAGCAGGAAAGAGAAACGAAAGCTCGTAACTGACATTGTTATTTTTAAATTATTTACCAGTTATACTATATCATCTCTTTTCTATTTTTTTATTTTATATTAACTGACATTGTTATCTTAAAATTATTTATTTTAAAGTTATTTACTAGTTATACAGTATCATCTCTCTCTTCTATTTTTTTATTTTATATTAAATTATATTCAGCTTAAAAAATGGCCTAAGAAATTCATGAAATTGTCGAAATTGTGAAAAAAAAGACTTTGAGAGAAAAATCCACGAGTATGCTGGGCTGCGAACAGTGAACCACGAAAGGACATGGGTCCACTGTATGAGGGGCTTGCGTGGCAGTTCATTCCCTCACTTGAATAAGTTATTACCAAGGCAAAATTTACTGTTTTTGTTCTGTACAACTCCAGGTGTTTCTGAACTCCAAAATGACAGGAATATGGCCATGGTTTCTGTTAGTCTGATTGGCAATTGATTACTATCATGATGTGGTTGGAATCAGCTGTTTCATGTATGGTGTGAGGGTGTCACCAGATTCCCCCACTGTTGCCACTTCACCATAATTCACAGGTTTGCCTTATTCTCTAAACCCGCTTCATCTCCTTTACTCTTGTTTCTGTCTGTCTTTGTTTTCATATAAATTGGTTCATTACCAATTTCTAACTTCTGTTCCATATCACCGTCGAAATAAAAATCAGTCATGTTTTATGTATAAAGACCTCCTCCCCCCCCATCCTAAACATGGCATATGAGCGGGGAAGCATGACCTAACCGACACACCTCACTTGACCTGTCACACTACACAGAAAACACGCCTGATATTGTTAATAATTGCCAGTGTGATCACTGCTTAAACAATGATGCCACCAGTAAACACAGACCACTAGAGAGGAGCTACCTGCTAAGCCAATGACTTGTTTGTGTGTGTGTGTGTGTGTGTGTGTGTGTGTGTGTGTGTGTGTGTGTGTGTGTGTGTGTGTGTGTGTGTGTGTGTGTCTGTTCTAAATAATTAAGTGAAATGAAAATACTCTCTTCTGCTTGGTTCACAATAAATAAACACCAAAATATTAGTTCCATGTAAGCCACAATAATGTACACACCATACTAAACAGCTGTATGTATGTGCGTGCGTGCGTGCGTGCGTGCGTGCGTGTGTGTGTGTGTGTGTGTGTGTGTGTGTGTGTGTGTGATGCATGGTGCGGGCCAGCCACCCTTGGCTCTTCACATCTAACAGCGTTATCAACGTTTTGTTAAGGAGCACTTGTTCCCATAATCTTGTTTGCTTCATTCTTTTTTATACAAAAACAACTTCTATACTTCTAAATTATGCCTTCCTCTTACTATACATGAGACTCAAACTCTAATATCTATATAAAATAAAAATATAGTAGTTCCATTGTTTCCCTTTATAAGTATGGTATGAATAACCAAATTCATATTAGGAGGATAAAAACTACTAAAAGAAAGATTATTAAAATACAAAAAAAATCATTTCAAAGAAATACGAACCAAAGAAACTTTATGGTGCCTGTTTAAAAAGTGCGCTTCCAGAAGGCATACAGCAGTTTACCACTAATCCACCCAGAAGGCGTAGAGCAGTTTTTGGGTTAATATTATACTGTACTCTATTGCAGGTGTAACCATATTTTACTCTCTTATGTATACTGTATATGCATATTGTACCATATTGTAGCCTATGAGTATATATGTGTGCAAGATAATATAGGCTGTTTACTGTACAGTACAGAACTGTATTGTACTCAATTTTCAATGTCTGGACTTTTTCACTCTCCGGACATGACCCAGTCTGTATTAGTCTGAAGAAACAAGGGTTACTATATACATATATATATATATATATATATATATATATATATATATATATATATATATATATATATATATATATATTTTTTTTTTTTTTTTTTTTTTTTTTTTTATGCATGTGATTGTTTAATTCAACTTCTTGTTTGGGTTGCATAAAGAAACTCACGTGAGACATCTGCTGGCCACTAAACGAATTATCACATATAAGTGAAAAGAAACGTACCTAAATTTTATATTTCAGGGGGATTTTGGACCCCGCATAAATTCAAATACACATAAAACAAACAAGCATAAAACGAGAAGTACATGAACAATATTACAGTTTTTAATTCATCATTACTGCATATTACTGCATTATTACTGTATTAATTAGTAAGACTCTTTATAATGTATTTGGGAAACATATTTTAGCATATATATTATGATGCATAGGCATTTTCCAACTGCATCAATTATTCGCGGATTTTCGGCATTAGCAGGAGGGGAAGGAACGTAATCCTTGGCTTGGCTCCAAGCCCAGCCATGCACAATCTGTCTTATCCCTTGACAAATTGTCCTCTTTGCACCCACTTTTACTCAGGACTATATACTCTTGTAACCATTTACATAATATATCATGTGTATTTGAAGCCTGTGGCTGCCTCCAAGACATCACAACAGATTGGCAGGGTGCAGCTGAGGTGGGAGGGGGGTGGGGCAAGAGGGCTGTAGTTTGTGTGTCAATACATGGTTATTGTATCAAGAGATCATCACAAATGTGTAGGCTGCACATGCAAGGAAAATATATGCCCTCCAAAAAGCTGCCCCCCCCACACACACACACACACACAGGATCACTGTTATGGAAGAAAAAACATGTAGTGTCACCGGCACTGCCGCCCTGGGAGTAGGATAGTAACCCTGAATATCATACACCCACCAATGCATCTGATTCAGTTCTATTTTTTTCTATGTTTTTTTTCCAATTTGTAATGATATTTAGTTATGTGATATTTTTTTCTAGATGTTCTACAAAAAAATAGGGGAAAAAATTACAACAAGCAGAGTTTGGGGAAGTGGCCAGAATCAATTAAAATTATTTGTATTGAAAGTTTGCCTCCTATAACATGGTTTTGACTTAGTGTAGTGTTTCCCCAGAACCAATTAACTGCACGAAAGGCAGCTGCACTGTATTGTTTTTATTCTTCCATCTTTTGTAAGGTAATTGTTGATACTAGCTATCACTAGCCTAGCATTGGTACCTACATATAATGAGCTTCATCAAACAGAAAATTCTCCTTCTAATTTGTAGTAATGAGGAATGAGTGATCACAGGTGATAATGCTACTTGCATTAAACGAGAATGACACACAAAATCTTAAAAATGATCAGATAAGGCTGGCAAATGACAAAATTTAAAGATAAACAAAAGGAAATAAGTAGTCTGAAAGGAGTAAAAATGAGGCAGTTGATTTTAAGGGAAATAAGAAATTAAAATTCAGAGATTCAAAGCAAAGTTAACTTATAATCAAAGGCATCTGTAGAATGATTCAGTGTATGAAATATTATGAACATCATAATGACAGCCTACTTATGAAGAGTTTTTAAACAACAACTCCAAACTGCTTTCATGTATCAAGTACATAGGTATACACTTTATAATCAGGTATCATCACTTACTTTTACAAACTGGTGAAAGTTTTGAGTCCATTTTGATTTGTCTTTTAACGTTGGTGGCTTGAACCCACTCTTTGACATAAGAAATAGTGCACGCATAGGATGAAGATCAAACATGGGAGGTTGAAGTTCAGCAAGTTCAATAGCTGTTACACCAACAGCCCATATATCACAGAGTTGGTTGTATCCACCTTTCCTCTCCACAGCCGCTACCTGTCAAACATAAAAAAGTTTCCCAGTCATGAAATTAGACTGCAACTTCTACATAATACACATGATCAATGTTACACCTCAGCCCTTTTTTTATGGTAAATACCATAAAAAATACATCTACACACACACACACACACACCACACACACACACACACACAGAGACACACACACACACACAGAGACACACACAAACACACACATAACCCAACATGTACAACTTTACTCAGATGCACATGCACTCACTCTCAATATCCTACTCCCCTCTACACACATACACTTTAGCAACACTCTAATAACTAAGAGTCCTTTAAGATTAAAATGAATGTTTTCAGCTTTAAAGTTGCAATATTAACAAACCATTTATCATCTTCATCATTATTATCATTACTATATAAATAACACACACACACACACACACACACACACACACACACACACACACATAGCCAGTAAATGTAAGGAGATAGAATTTGGTAAGAGTAAAAAGAGTGTGTAATTTGATTGTTAAGGAAATCAGAGAAGAGGTGGATTCAAGAGTAACTTGACTCCAGATAAACATATTGACAATATTGTTGGAGGGACTAATGCTTTTTCATATCTGGATGAAAAATTACCGTATATGCCGAACTAGAAGGCGACCTGGAATATAAGACAACCCCCAATTTTTTAGGAAAAAATCTAGGTTTTGAGCCATTACTGATGGAGGGATTTCCACATGGTTGGCTAATGGTAAGGGATTCCATCACTAATAATCCACAATATAAGAGGCTTGCGTGGCAGTTCGTTCCCTCACTTGAGTACGTTGTTACCATGGCAAAATTTACTGTTTTTGTTCTGTACAACTCCAGGTGTTTCTGAACTCCAAAATAACAGGAAAATGGCCATGGTTTCTGTTTGTCTGATTGGCAATTGATTATTATCATGATGTGGTTGGAATCAGCTGTTTCATGTATGGTGTGAGGGTGTCACCAGATTCCCCCACTGTTGCCACTTCACCATAATTCACAGGTTTGCCTTATTCTCTAAACCCGCTTCATCTCCTTTACTCCTGTTTCGGTCTGTCTTTGTTTTTATATAAATTGGTTCATTACCAATTTCTAACTTTGTTCCATATCACCGCCGAAGCAAAAATAAGGCATTTTTTATGTATAAAGATCTCATCTCCACCCATCCTAAACGTAACACATGTGCAGGGAAGCAAGACGTGACCAAAACACCTCACTTGACCTGCCACACTAGACAGAAAACACGCCTTGATAGTGTTAACAATTGCAAGTGTGGTCAACGCTTAAATAATGATGCCGTCAGTAAACACACATCACTAGAGAGGAGCTGCCTGCGAAGCCAATGAATTGTGTGTGTGTGTATGTGTGTGTGTGTGTGTGTATATTTACCTAGTTGTATTATACAGGGCTCGAGCAGGGCTCATATTGTCCTGTCTCCATATCTATATATATCCAACATTTCCTTAAATTTCTGCACACTTGCTGCTGTAACAATCTCTTCACTTAATCCATTCCAGACATCCACCGTTCTATGCGGAAAGCTGTACTTTTTAGTGTCTCTCAAACACTGTCTCTCAAACATTGTCTTTTTCTGATCCTCTTTGAATGCCCTCTCATCCTTCCACCATCATCTTCCTTTAGTACCACCAGATCCTGTTTGTCAATCTTGTCAATGCGGTTCACTATTTTATACATCGTTATTAGATCTCCTCTTTCTCGTCTGGCTTGTAAGGTAGGCAGTTCCATTTCCTTCAACCTCTCCTCATATGTTAAATCTTTCAGCTCCGGTACCATCTTTGTGGCTGCCCTCTGAATCCTTTCTATATTCGTTACATCTTTCTTTTTATGTGGAGACCACACAACTGTTGCATACTCTAACCTGGGATGTATCATAGTGGCTATAATTTTTTTCATCATATCTTTATCCATATAATGGAATGCCACCCTGATATTTGTTAACTTTCTGTGAATGTTAGAAACATAAGGATTTGTATGTTAACCTGTAGATTTTCAGCCAACAATTGTAAGCTGCTTTCAAATAAACCGTCAATTATTATTATCATTATAATTATTATTATTGTTATTATTATTATTATTATTATTATTATTATTATTATTATTATTACACACACACACACACACACACACACACACACATACACACACACACAGGACACTAAAAAGTACAGTTTTCCACATAGAACTGTGGATATCTGGTATGGATTAAAGGAAGAGGTTGTTATAGATATGAGGCGCGCCGCGGCACAAGGGCGTATGCGACAAAATGGCCAAAATTGAGTTCTCCCTCTCACAGGCTAAAAGAAGTCTTCCTCTACCTCTTGCATGGACTTACGTCCCTCTTCCTTACTTCTATAAGGCTCAATTTTCTATTCTTTACAAGTATATGATAAGCTTTAGTGACGCAAGGCAGACAATGCCAGAGAAGCGCCCAGGCAGAAGGACATATCTCACTCCTGCCGCTCCCCTGCCGCTCCCTTCACACTTCCTCCAATGGGAGGCTGCATGACGCTCTGACGTCACAGCTTCTAGCGAATCAGAGTGCGGCATTCTGCTCTCTCTTACAAATGCTGTCTCGCTCACCCTCAGTCAGCGGTGGGTTCTCTACACATTTTTTTGGGGGGTACATAATCCCAATTATTTATGTTTTTGATCCAGATATATAAACTTTTCCAACTTTGGTTTACATCACGTGATAGGACTGTTCGAGGCCTTTCTTTTGGTATGCTTATCATACCCATAGCAAAATTATAGAGCCGGGAAAATGCGTTCAAATATTACAAAACTTTGAACGCGTTTTCTCGTGTTTTATGTTTCTGGCACTTACAACCTTCTGCCGCGGCGCGCCTCATATGGAGACAGGACACTATGAGCCCTGATCAAATACAACTGTATAATACAACTAAGGAAATAAATACACACACACACACACACACACACACACACACACACACACGTGGTGGCGGGAAGAACGAGTGTAGACAGCTCCGAGAATAATAACAAATTCTGCACCCCAGAGGAGCCGTGAAATGCCTAGATTGTTGTTAGGGATTGGGGAGGAGCTCGTGGGTGTCCACAACTAAACAGTGAGTAGAAAAGAGAGAAAATTTATTGAAAAATGGATGACAATATGAGTGAGGCGTCGAGAAAGACATCTGGCGGAGGTGCGGTTCCGAGAAGGAACATAAACATAGAGACTCCAATAGGGTTAAGGAGGCTTACTGAGAGGACTGGAGATGGACTTTTCAGGATTTGCCCCAGAGAGAACAAATCTGAGAAGAATTTTGGAATTGGAGAAGAAACTGAGATCTATGAAAGAATTAATTGCAGAGGTATGGAAGAAACAGGATTTACGATTCAAATATTACAAAACTTTGAACGCGTTTTCTCGTGTTTTATGTTTCTGGCACTTACAACCTTCTGCCGCGGCGCGCCTCATATGGAGACAGGACACTATGAGCCCTGATCAAATACAACTGTATAATACAACTAAGGGAATAAATACACACACACACACACACACACACACACACACACACACACGTGGTGGCGGGAAGTACGAGTGTAGACAGCTCCGAGAATAATAACAAATTCTGCACCCCAGAGGAGCCGTGAAATGCCTAGATTGTTGTTAGGGATTGGGGAGGAGCTCGTGGGTGTCCACAACTAAACAGTGAGTAGAAAAGAGAGAAAATGTATTGAAAAATGGATGAAAATATGAGTGAGGCGTCGAGAAAGACATCTGGCGGAGGTGCGGTTCCGAGAAGGAACATAAACATAGAGACTCCAATAGGGTTAAGGAGGCTTACTGAGAGGACTGGAGATGGACTTTTCAGGATTTGCCCCAGAGAGAACAAATCTGAGAAGAATTTTGGAATTGGAGGAGGAACTGAGATCTATGAAAGAATTAATTGCAGAGGTATGGGAGAAACAGGACTTACTACAAAGTGAATATTTGGTGTTAAAACAGGATTTCATTGACTCAAGGAAGGACGTTAGTGACCTGAAGAAAGAAATAAAGAACCTAAAAACGGAAGATGAATCCTTAAAGAAGTCAGTTAATACTCAAGAAGGGAAAATAAAAGATGTGAGGGAACAGATTAAGGACATACCGATCTAGGCGCAGACTAACCTAGAGAAAATCCATGAATTAAAAAAAGATTGGAAAAAAGAACAGGAAAGTCAACAAGTGAGTTTTAGAGAAATTGTGAACCAACAAGTGAAGGAAAAGACTAGGGAGACTGTGGTGCAAGTAATTAAGGAGAAACACAATTTAGTGAGAAAAGCAGTGGACAAGAAGAAATGTATAGTGGTTTTTGGAGTGATAGAAAAAAGAAACCCAGTAAAATTTGTGAGAGATAGAGAGAACATGGAAATTGCAAAAGGTGTAATAAATAAAATATGAGATAAAAATCAAGAGCTGGAGAAGGATACTGAAGAAGTTTTTAGAATAGGTAAATATGTTGAAGGAAGACACCGCCCAATCAAGATCAAACTGAAGTCACAAACAACAGTAGAAGAATTGTTAGCACGGTCTGCCAGACTAGCAAGCAAGGAAGAGACTAAAGACATTTGGATGAAGAGAGACATGAACATGGAAGAGAGAGAGAGAGAAACTACTAAGAGCTGAGGCCAAGGAAAAAAATGAGAAGAGAACAGAGACCGAGAAAATGTAATTCTTTAGGAGGGTAGTGGACATGAGATTGAGGAAGTGGTACATACAGGAACGAAAAGAGGAAGAAGAGGGAGCAACAGCAATGGCATCAAACTAAAGATAGCCTATACAAATATAAATGGATTGATAACAGGGATTAATGAACTCAATGATTACCTAAAGGACTCAAAACCAGACATAATGGGAATCGTGGAAACAAAATTAAAAGGACAAATACCACCAGACAGTGTGGGAAATAAGCTGTATAAAAGCTGGTATAGAAACAGAAAAGGAAAACAGGGAGGAGGAGTCATGATACTGGTCAAGGAAAATCTAAATGTTAAGAAAGTTATGTATGGAGAGGATAATGCGGAAATGATCACTTTAAGGATACAAGAAGTAAAGTATGTACCACCAAAAACGAGAGCTTGGAAGGAGAGAGAATACACTGCAATGATAAGTGATACAAAAACTCATTAAAGGAGATATTAAAAGAGGGAGAAAATACGATTTTGATGGGAGACTTCAATTGTAAAGAGGTGCACTGGGAAGATATGTCATCGGAAGGAGGGGAAGAATCATGGGGGACCATGTTGTTAGATTTGACCATGGACTACACAATGACACAGTGGATCCGAGAATGCACGAGATATAGAAGTGGTGAAGATCCATCAAGATCTGGATCTAGTATTCACAAAAGAACCAGAAATAGTGAGCAATATTGAATACATGACCCCAAAAGGAAAAAGTGACCATGTTCTAATAGAGTTGGAACTAAGGGACATACATAGCAAGGAATGAAAAATATAAAAAAGGGAAGACGAATATAGTAAAACCGACTTGCATGGCCTTAAAAAATTCTTCAAGGAGACAAAATGGAATTAATTTTACAGAGAAGAGGTGGGAGTGGAAGAGAAATGGAAGATGTTTAGAAACATTTGCAATAAGGGAGTAGAAACATACGTGCCAAAACAGAGACAAGTAAAATTATATATACACGAGTGGTATAACAGAAGATGCAGTGAGGCAAAGTAGCAAAGAAACAAAGCTTGGAACAAATGGAAAAAAAGATAAACACCCTGGAAAAAGGCAAGTATATATCAGGGAAATGAATGAGTATGTAAATGGCCGAAATAATGAGTGAACATTTTAACAAAGTATTCACCAGAGAGAATGATAAAAATGAAGAAATAGGCCGAGAAAAAAATCTCCTCCTATGAGTGAAATTATTGTATCAAGGCAAGACATAGAGAATGAAATGAAGAATCTCAATGTAAGAAAATCTCATGGTTCAAATGAAGTCTCAAACTGGATACTTAAAGAATGTAGGGAAGAATTAGTGGATAAAGTATACAACATTATAAATTGTTCCCTAAAAGAAGGTAAGTTACCATAAGATTGGAAAAAAGCAAACATAGTGCCAATATATAAAGGAGGAAATAAAGAAGATCCAACGAATTACAGACCAGTATCTCTCACAAGCACCATAGCCAAAATCTGCGAGAAAATTATTAAGAATAAATGGGTTGAAACACTTGGAGGAAAATAATATACTGAACTCAAGACAGTTCGGTTTTAGACATGGAAGATCATGTACCACTAATCTACTGTGTTTCTACTCAAGATTATTAGATATAATTCAGGAAAGAGACGGATGGGCTGACTGTGTATTCCTGGACTTAACGAAAGCATTTGACAAAGTGCCACACAGAAAATTGTTAGAGAAATTAGAGTTCATAGGAGGACTGCGAGGTAATCTATTAAAGTGGATGAGAGACTTTTTACATGCAAGAAAAATGCGAGTTATGATTAGAGACAAAGTATCTACTAGGAAAGAAGTGATTACTGGAGTCCCACAGGGATCAGTGTTGGCTCCGATAATGTTTGCCATATACGTAAATGACATGGATGAAGTTATATGAGTTTCTTTGCAGATAATGCAAAACTGCTGAAGAGATTCAAAAGTAAGAGGAACTGTGAACAATTGCAAGATGATCTTGAAAAAATTTGGAAATGGGGTCAAAAATGGAAAATGGAATTCAATGTCAAAAAGTGTAGTGTAATGGAATTTGGAAAAAGCAAAAACAGGATATCAGGAATATACAATCTGGGAGATAAAGAAGTAAAGAAGGTAGAATTTGAAAAAGACCTGGGAGTAGTCATCACAAAAGATAAACCCCTGATAAACAAATAAACAAAATCATTGGAGAAACCTACAATTTGTTAACCCTAGAACGGTACCGTTCAAAATCACCGACGGTCCTGGTACCGTGACTCCATTTGGAGTCACGCCACAAATATTAAAAAAAATATATGGATCCTCTTTTTTTAGTCACACTGGATGGGATATGGAAGAGAAAATATCTTCTAGTACATTGAAATTAAAAACCTACGAATTTATAATATTTTAAAAAATTTTATAAATTTTTACAAAAAAAATATTGATAAATAGATAGACTTCACCATATAATGGTATGAACATGAATCCTTTCAAAAAGAAAAGCTTGAAAATGTTATATTCTTTAACTAAAATGGTTGCTCTTTCTAAAAAATGGTGTATAAATTCTCATCTGCATCATAATTGAGTTCCTTGGAATAAATGAAATTGACCGATTCTTATGTATTGGATTTTTAGTAAATAAATATGTAAATAAATATACATACATAAATTTCCACAAAATCACTTATCATAACAACTGAAGCCATTTACTAGACAATAATGTTAAATTGCAAAGCCTCCTCAGACAGGTGGTGGCGACGAGCCATGTCAACTTTTCCTATAAAAACCCAGAAAGAAAAAAAATAGTAATAACTATTACACATATGTAAAACAAGAGAAAAACTATATCAAGACTCTTATCAAGTCTAACTGAATATATTTAGTGTGATTTACAGATACTAGGGCTGCGTATATAACATATACAAGCCTATAAAAAATATTTTCCCTCGTGATTAAAAATCTCATATACGGGGTGTGTGACTCCACCTGGCGTCATGGTGTCTTACCTAGCAAGGAAAGACCAACGCCATAGAGGAGCCCGTCCGTCTCCCTCTAGATCTGATGACTGACTGACGCTAGACAAAACACCCGCAGGTGAAGGAAAGAGGCACTCATGAAATATGGCGCGTTTTTTCAAAATCACGAACTTCATGACTCCACATGGAGTTACGGTACCGTTCTAGGGTTAAGATCAATCTAAGTGGCATTTGGGTATATGGATGAGGAAATGGTGAAAAAGATATTGATTACAATGATATGACCAAGATTGGAATATGCAGCAATTCTGTGGTCACCCACTACTAAGAAAAACATAAGGAAGCTTGAAAGAATACAAAGAGCAACAACGAAATTGGCTCCAGAGCTGTCAGAATTAACATAGGAGGAACGGCTGTCAAGATTAGAATTACCAACGTTACAACAAAGAAGAGAAAGAGGAGACCTGTTGACCATCTACAGAATCATGAAGAACATGGAAATTCTTGATAGAGAGGACCTCCTAATTTGGGACACAAGGAATACAAGAGGGCATGGAAAAAAACTGAAAAAGGACAATTATAGAAGAGATGTAAAGAAGAACAGCTTCCCCCCCAGAGTAGTGGATGTGTGGAACAATCTGGATGAAAAAATAGTGTGTGCAAAGACCATACATGAATTTAAGACCAATTTGAACAATATGAGATATGGAGACGGGACACCACAAGCTAAGCTCCCCTTCCCGTAACATACAACTAGGTAAATACACACACACACACACACACACACACACACACACACACACAATTCCTAAGATTATTTAGTCCTTGAGCTTATAAATGAAATGAAAAAACCTTGCTGACTATCTTTACATGTTAATTAGTACATAACCAGACCCAGGGTAATCTCTGTATCCAGACCAACAACAAAGCTGGCAAAACATTGTAAACTTATCTGTGAATCAGAACAAATACGTGAGAACCTATTGCACAGGTAACAGAGGCTTTATAATTTATATATTTACAGCTAACCTACATTCACTCTCATGCCTGTTGCTCCTTAGACATTACTGTTTCACCAAACTCATGTCTGTTGTTGCAGTGTATGCTCCTACTGAGGTGTGTGAAACTGAAAAAAAGGAGATGTTCTACACCAAACTCAACTCTGTACTGGACCAGTGTCCCCGTTGTGATGCACTCATTGTCCTGGGCGACTTTAATGCTGTCACTGGTACTGAAAGGGCTGGCTATGAAATATATGTTGGCCCCCATGGCTCTGGTACCAGAAATGATAACAGCTCTTTCCTTCTGAATTTTGCAGGATCCAGAAGGCTGAAAATTATGGGTTCCTGGTATCAGAGGCCAACGCTGCACCGCTGGACTTGGTATAGCAATGCTGGAGGGGTAGCGAAGGAGATCGACCATATCCTTGTCAGTACTCGTTGGAGGATCCTTCAGAACTGCAGTGTTTTTCGGAATGCCGAGTTCTTTGTGACCGATCACAGGTTTGTTGTTGCTACACTCAAGCTTCATGTCAAGTCCAGAAAGCCTCCAAGATGCAATCACACTGTGTTTCATCTTGAGAAACTGAAGGACTTGACATGTGCACAAGATAATGCAGTGACAGTCTCCAATTGGTTTGGAGTGCTCGACACCCTTGAGGACCCTGAAGATACCTTAAAACATGAGACTCTTGAGGCTGCCAAGGAATGCATTGGGGAGCACCTGACTTGCTGGGAAAGGCAGCTGGCATCTGCAACATCAGTGCAGAGCTGCTCAAAGCTGGGGTCAAGCCATGATCTATGGGTTGCATGGTGTCTTGACTGCTGTATGGCATTCAGGTACCATTTCTCCTGACTAGAAAAAGGGGTTAGTCGTCCCTATCTGGAAGGGGAAAGGGGACCGTCAAGACTGCAGCAACTACCGTGGAATAACACTGCTCAGCATACCAGGCAAGGTGCTTGCCCATTTGCTGCTGATGCGGATCCATACTCACCTACTGAAGCATCAGAGACCTGAACAGTCAGGGTTCACACCCAGCAAGTCAACAACTGACCGTATCGTAGCGCTTCGCATACATGAGTTTCGACAGGGAATGCTTACAACCTATGTCGATCTCAAGAAGGTGTTTGACTCAGTGCATCGAGAGACACTCTGGGATCTTCTGCGTGTCCGTGGGATTCCTGCAAGGATTATTGGTCTATTAACTGGCCTGTACTCCGGGACTGTAAGTGCTGTGAAGTGTGGAGGAGGCGTGTCCAGCTTCTTCCCTGTGAATACAGGTGTGAGGCAGAGATGTGTGCTTGCTCCATCACTTTTCAACACATGCATGGACTAGGTACTAGGCAGAGTTGTAGAACAAAGTCATTGTGGAACATCTGTTGGCAATGAGATTACAGATCTCATTTTTGCTGATGATGCAGCAATCTTCGCCGAGTCACTGGAGGTTCTGGTAATGGCTCTAGAGGCACTGCACGAGGAGGTGATGCCCTTAGGACTTAAAGTTTCTTGGGCCAAGACCAAGGTTCATGTGTTTGGAGGCTTACCAGATGGAACAGTACAGTCTGTCCTTGGTAGTATAGTTCATAACAATAGTGGGTCGAGCCAATAAGTCACACGGCGGACTGGCCTGGCCCACGGCATTGTGGACTCGCTCAACATGAGTATTTGGTGTTATCGATACCTGTGCAGACAGACAAAGACTTGGATCTTCAAGTCACTGGTGATCCCTGTCTTACTCTATGGTTGTGAGACATGGACACTGAACACCGAACTGAAGAGGCGAATTGATGTCTTTGGTACTAGATGCCTTCACAGGATCATGGGATACCGCTGGTATGACTTTGTGTCAAATCAGCGATTGTTCCGTGAGACCGATTCGAGGCCTATTACTAGCATAGCATGTCAACACCAACTACAGCTATTTGGGCATGTGACATGCTACTCGGAAGCCAATCCAGCTTATCGGGTTGTTTCCGAAACGGATAACCCATCTTGGAGGAGGACAATGGGATGCCCACAGAACTCTTGGCTGTGGAAAGTTGATGCCTCCTGCTGGGAGTCACTCAATATGGGAAGGGAGCCTGCATGGAGACTCGCAAGGTGCGACTGCCAGGGGTGGCATCATAGGGTAGGCGAGGCAATGCACCCCCAAGCGTATGCCCCCCATGATTGATTGATTGATTTATTGAAACTCTTTGCAACATCCATATCCAACATAGTTACCTTATTCCCAAGATTTTCTCAATCAAATTTCTCTATACCTCCAAACATCATAATAACACCTGTTCTGCCTAATCAATACTAGCTCCATTTTTCACTTCCTAATTTTTAACTCCATTACTTGATGTTACTCCACAGATATTTCTCAAGAAATTTACTTCTATTACATATGTACATTGTTCTCCTCTAAGCTGTTCCAATGTTACATATTTCAGTCCCATACAATGTGTTTACTACAAGTAAACACATTGTATTGTAATATTCACTCTTATTTACATGAGACCAATGATTAGAAAAATATATGTTTAACTCACCTCTGGGGCCATCCAGTAGGGTGTGCCAATGAAAGACTTTCTTTTGCTTATGGTAGCTGTGATTTGAGCAGAAACGCCAAAATCAGCCAACTTTACATCACCGTTCTCCGTTAACAGAATGTTGGCTCCCTGATGGATAAAAGTGTAATGCAGAAAATTAAGCTTTTGCTAGTTTTTAATTGTGTGTGTGTGTGTGTGTGTGTGTGTGTGTGTGTGTGTGTGTGCACAAAATCATACAGCATCAATTAGACACTCAAATTCAAATTGGTGTAATTGGAATTCTGAATAATACAACAAACTGTTTAAGACAGTTCAACTTGATCAACAACTTTGCATGATCCAAACTCATGTTCAAATACTCCAAATTTTAGTACATTTCTCATCATTTAAGTAAAACAATCAATTTGATTTCTCTTGTTTGGTGTAGTTCAGTTGGAATTCCTGTTGGATAGGAACTAACAATTTATATTCTCGCCATCCCTCAACTTCCTTCAGAAAATATGTATCTGTATTTCTCTACTTGACTTATAGGAAAGAAAACTTGGTTTACATGGACATACACATCTACACATACCACCCATGGAAATAAATTGGCAAGACTTTTTTAGATCACTTTACAACTGAACTTTCCAGAAAGCATTCAGGCTCCTTTGTCCTTATATAAAAACTATCTGATGTCATCAACAAAATGTAGCATATAAAATCATGAATCTGCAACACATCAATTTCATCTGTACATCATACACTGCTCTTCACCTTGGTACTGGTGACTGATGACAAACATACCACACTGATTCTCACCTTGATATCCCGGTGCATCTTGCCCATGCGGTGGAGGTATTCCAAACCCCTTAAAGTTTCCCGGCACATATACCCAATCTGCCGTTCTTGTAAGGGACCAATTACTGAAAGTGGATGCCACATACAAATGAGTTGTAAAAAAATACTCACATATAACTTCATGAAATTCACAATTATACCAAACTCTGTTGATATAAATATAGATTACACACTTTATAATCTATTCAGTTTTAAAATTTCAAAAAACCTGATACATCATAACAAAAATTTATGAATATTCATTATATGCCTATTTTTTTCTGTAAGTATTTCTTTTTCTATCAAAGACATCCTCACTTGACATAGATACAAGCTGCATATTTAACATTACTCTACAAGGCTTAGTTATTCAGCTTTCTGAGATAAGAAGGGGATAATCACAATTCAAAGCTGGTGAGTTGCCATATAGTATGATTAAACAGTAACACTCGAAATCACTGTATTGCAGTGTTAACTGTAAAACTTTTTAACACAGGCAAAATTTTAATCTCTGGTTAGATACCTGTTTACTGTAAGGATTTGAGTGGGTACAATTTACAAGGGAGGAAAAAAATAACAACGCATAACACCACTCGAATACATAGCACAACGAGGATAGAGGAAGGAAGCAGGAGACACACCAAGGTGAGCGGTTCCCGCAACACAAAATTTCTTCATTAATTTCTAGTAACACAACAGCAAAACACAGCATATGTGTATAAAGTATTTTTGACTAAGAATTACTTTAACTATCAAATCCTAAATTATGTATATTAACTCAAAGGGCACCCTGTATATATATATACAGGTACCTCTCGTTTTATGCTTGTTCATTTTACATGTTTTCGAATTTAAGTGAGGTACAAAATCCCCCCCCAGAATATATAATTTAGGTACGTTTCTCTACACTTATATGTGATATTTCGTTGAGTGGCCAACAGATGTTTCAGGTGAGTTCCTTTATGCCACCCCAACAACAACAGTTACACAATCACACGTGCATATAGTTTATGTATGTATGTATGTATGTATGTATGTATGTATGTATATATATATATATATATATATATATATATATATATATATATATATATATATATATATATATATATATATATATATATATATATATATATTCATCCCTCGTTTTTACGGACCTCAATTAATCGGACTTTCAATTTTTCGGTCAATGTCCGGGGTTCGGACGATTGTCCAATATGGCTGTGTTTGTCCAAAGAGTGACAATTTTAACCGGTATGTAGCTCTCGTGGTAGAGGACACAGGCGACATTTTCTGCACCAGCTACCATATTTCTAAGCATTTTCCACCACAAAAATGGATTTCTGGCAGAATTTGGAGCCATTGTGGAGAGCGAGGTGTGGGGAGGGAGGCAGGGGGAGGTGGCAGGGGGGATACACATGGACGACTCGTTGACATGGCGACGACCATGTGGCAGTGTTGTCAATATAACATGTGAATACACACAACCATGTTCAGTCTGTGCATGTTTCTGTGTGTGTGTGTGTGTGTGTGTGTGTGTGTGTGTGAAAATCTCTCTCTCTCTCTCTCTCTCTGCTTCAAAAGAAATAAATGAAAATACAAAAATATTTCCTTTCTATAATGGCAATCTCCATATTAAGTAATATTCTTTCCATTACTCAGACACTAATATTTTGAATCCCAAATAAAGTAAATGGCATCAAAGTACATGGAATAAACTACATACATATGGAAACACAAATTTAGGTATATATATGTGTGTGTGTGTGTGTGTATATATATATATATATATATATATATATATATATATATATATATATATATATATATATATATATACAGTGGTACCTCTTGATTCGAACACCCTTTGACTCGAACACTTCCCAATCCAAACACATTTGGCGAACAAATTTTGGCCTCCAATCCGAACGCAGCTTTTCAATTCAAACCTAAAAAAAAAAATAATAAAAAATAAAAAAACATGGCAGCCGATGCGCATTCCCGCCTCGCTTGTACTTCGCCGTGAACATCTCTCCCTCGTGAACGGCTTTCAAGTCACTCTGGCCCCTAGTTGCATACCTAAATTTGTTTTCATATGTATGTAGTTTTCTCCATGTTCTTTGATTCCATTTACTTTATTTGCGATTCAAAATATTAGTGTCTGAGTAATGGAAAGAATATTACTTATACGGAGATTGCCATTATAGAAAGAAAATATTTTTGTTCTATCATTTATTTCTTTTGAAGCAGAGAGAGAGAGAGAGAGAGAGAGAGAGAGAGAGAGAGAGAGAGAGAGAGAGAGAGAGAGAGAGAGAGAGAGAGAGTGTTATAGATTCACACACACACACACAGAAACATGCACAGACTGAACATGGTTGTGTGTATTCACATGTGACATTGACAACATTGCCACATGGTCGTCGCCATGGCAACGAGTCATCTCTCTGTATCACCCCTGCTACCTCCCCCTACCTCCCTCACCACACCCTGCTCTCCACAATGGCTGCAGATACTGCCAGAAATCCATTTTTGTGATGAAAAATGCTTAGAAATATGGTAGCTGACGGGAAACTCATGAGTCGCCTGCATCCTCTGCCGTAAGAGCTACCTACTGGTCAAAGTTGTCACTCTCCAGATAAACATAGCCGCATCAGACAATCGTCCAAACCCAGGATATTGACCAAAGTGTTGAAAGTCCGATGAATTGAAGTCCGAAGAATCGAAGGCTGACTGTATGTAAATTTGAAAACACATAAAACAAACAAACATTAAATAAGAGGTACCTGTATATATATATATATATATATATATTTTTTTTTTTTTTTTTTTTTTTTTTTTTTTTTTTTTTTTTTTTTATGTAGAAGGGAGGCAGCCAAGGGCAACAAAAATGAAACAAAAAAAACACTGTAGTGCCAGTCACTGGAAAGTTCAGATTCATGAGCCAAAAGAATGGGATAAGTGTCTTGATACCTCTCTCTTGAAACAGTCAAAGTCATAAGCAGGTGGAAATACAGAAGCAGGGAGAGAGTTCCAGAGTTTACTAGAAAAAGGGATACTGGTTAACTCTTGCATTAGAGAAGTGGACAGAATAGGGGTGAGAGGAAGAGGCAAGTCTTGTACAGTGAGGCCACGGGAACAGGGGAGGTATGCAGTTAGCAAGATCAGAAGAGCAGTTAGCATGAAAATAGTAGTAAAAGAGAGCAAGAGAGGCAACATTGCGGCGATGAGAAAGAGGCTGAAGACAGTCAGTCGGAGGAGAGGAATTGATAAGACAAAAGGCTTTTGATTCCACCCTGTTCAATAGAACTGTATGAGTGGAGCCTCCTCAAACATGTGAAGCATACTCCATACATGGATGGATAAGGCCCCGGTATAGAGTTAGCAGTTGGGGGGGGTGAGTAAAACTGGCAGAGACGGCTCAGAACACCTAACTTCATAAAAGCTGTTTTAGCTAGAGAGGAAAAGTGAAGTTTCCAGTTTAGATTACAAGTAAAGGATAGACCGAGAATGTTCAGTGTAGGAGAAGGGACAGTTGAGTGTCATTGAAGAAGAGGTTATAGTTATTTGGAAGTTGTGTCAAGTTGATAGGTGGAGAATTGAGTTTTTGAGGCATTGAACAACACTAAGTTTGCTTTGCCCAATCAGATAATTTAGAGAGATCAGAAGTTAGGCGTTCTGAGGCCTCCCTGCGTGAGCTATGTACTTCCTGAAGGGTTGGTCTTCTATGGAAAGACGTGGAAAAGTGCAAGGTGGTATCATCAGCATAGGAGTGGATGGGGCAAGAAGTTTGGTTTAAAAGATCATTAATGAATAATAGGAAGAGAGTGGGTGATAGAACAGATCCTTGAGGAACACCACTGTTGATAGATTTAGGGGAAGAACAGTGACCGTCTACCACAGTAGCAATAGAACGATCAGAAAGGAAACTTGAGGTGAAGTTGCAGAGAGAAGGATAGAAGCCGTAGGAGGGTAGTTTGGAAATTAAAGCTTTGTGCCAGACTATCAAAAGCTTTTGATATGTCTAGGGCTACAGCAAAAGTTTCACCAAAGTCTCTAAAAGAGGATGACCAAGACTCAGTAAGGAAAGTCAGATCACCAGTAGAGCGGCCTTGACAGAAGCCATACTGGCAATCAGATAGAAGATTGTAAAGTGATAGATGTTTAAGAATCTTCTTGTTGAGAATAGATTCAAAAACTTTAGATAAGCAGAAGATTAAAGCAATAGGACTGTAGTTTGAAGGATTAGAAGTCACCCTTTTTAGGAACAGGCTGAATGTAGGCAAACTTCCAGCTAGAAGGAAAGGTAGATGTAGATAGATAGAGTTGAAAGAGTTTGACTAGGCAAGGTGCAAGCACGGAGGCACAGTTTCAGAGAACGATAGGAGTGACCCCATCAGGTCCATAAGCCTTCCGAGGGTTTAGGCCAGTGAGGACATGGAAAACATCATCATGAAGGGTTTTAATAGGTAGCATGAAGTAGTCAGAGGGGGGAGGAGGAGAAACAAGCCCGGAATCATCCAAGGCAGAGTTTTTAGCAAAGGTTTGAGCAAAGAGTTCAGCTTTAGAGATAGATGAGATGGCACTGGTGCCATCAGGTTGAACTAAAGGAGGGAAAGATGAAGAAGTAAAGTTGTTGGAGATGTTTTTGGCTAGATGTCAGAAGTCTCAATGTGAGTTAGATCTGGAAAGATTTTGACACTTTATATGAATGAAGGAGTTTTTGGCAAGTTGAAGAACAGACTTGGCATGATTTCGGGCACAAATATAAAGTGCTTGAGACTCAGGTGATGGCAGGTTCAAGTACCTTTTGTGGGCCACCTCTCTATCATGGATAGCACGAGAGCAGGCTGTATTAAACCAGGGTTTGGAAGGTTTAGGTCGAGAAAAAGAGTGAGGAATGTACGCCTCCATGCTAGACATTATTACCTCTGTTATGCGTTCAGCACACAGAGACGGGTCCCTAACACGGAAGCAGTAATCATTCCAAGGAAAATCAGCATAATACCTCCTCAGGTCTGCCCAACTAGCAGAAGCAAAACTCCAGTCACCTCTGCTTTGGAGGATCCTTAGGAGGGATTGGAGAGATAGAAAAAGATACAGATATGGGATTGTGATTGGAGGAACCCAACGGAGAAGAAAGTATGACAGCATAAGCAGAAGGATTAGAGGTTAGGAAAAGGTCAAGAATGTTGGGCGTATCTCCAAGATGATCAGGAATACGAGTAGGGTGTTGCACGAGTTGCTCTGGGTCATGTAGGATAGCAAAGTTAAAGGCAAATTCACCAGGATGGTCAGTAAAGGGAGAGGAAAGCTAAAGGTGGTGGTGAACATTGAAGTCTCCAAGAATGGAGATCTTCATAAAAGGAAACAGAGTCAGATTGTGCTCCATTTTAGAAGTTAGGTAGTTAAAGAATTTTCTATAGTTAGAGGAGTTAGGTGAGAGATATATAGCATAGAAAAATTTAGTTAGAGAGTGACTCTGAAGTCAAAGCCAGATGGTGGAAAACTCAGAAGATTTAAGAGCGTGGGCACGAGAGCAAGTGAAGTCATTGTGGACATAGACGCATCATCCAGCTTTGGAACAAAAATGAGGATAGAGATAGTAGGAGGGAACAGAAAAGGGCTTACTGTCAGTTGCCTCAGACACCTGTGTTTCAGTGTGGAAAAGAAGATGAAGTTTAGTGGAGGAGAGGTGGTGTTTTACAGATTGAAAATTACATCAAAGACTGCAAATGTTGCAGAAGTTGATAGAGAAAAATGTGAGGGGGTATCATGACACTTAGGGTCGATATCAGAAGAGCAGTCTAACCTGGGGACATTTATGGTCCCCTCCCCAGAAGGGGACTCCGAGGCTGGTGTAGGAGTCACCATATTCAATTAAAATTTTGAATGAAGGATGTGTCTGTAACTAGGTAGTTTTGTGCGAAGGAAGAGATTGTCTTTAGAGGACAGGCTATGACTACCCCCTTGTGTTATGAGACACAAAGGGAAACATTCAGTGAGGTCACACTGATTTTGATGATAAACTCACAGCACCCCCTGATCCAGTGCCTTAGACCTACCTGGGAGTAATTACCATTTCCGCAGGTGTCTACTGCCTCCTCCTATGCTGTTTGGTATGTTTTTTCTCTCTTTACTAACTTACCTATAGTTTCTTTACACTTCATCTTTCAATTTATAAACTTATAAAAAAGTTTGGGTTCATTTTCACACTTCTCTACCACATCTTTTTCAAAAGCTATTTCTTCCTCTTTTATCCTGACATACTTTTTTCTTGCTTCTTTGCATCTCTCTCTATTACTTTAATTCCTCTGCTTCTTCAGTTTCCTCCAAGTTCTATCCTTTGTCCTCTTTGGTTCTGCACATCTAGCATTGTACCATGTGTGTTTGCTACTCCTTATTTTATATTTGGGTACATATATTTTCACACCTTTATGATGCTTCCCGAGGAATATTTCAGATTTCTTCTGTGCTGTTTTACCACTCATGATCCCTCTCCAATCTCAACTTTCAAAAAATTTTCTTAAGTCTTCAAAGTTGGTTGCATAATTTAACCTTCCATTTTTACAATTCCCTTCTCTTCTTACCAATGCCGATTCTTGTAATTCCACTTCAATCAGGACATGATCACTTTTTCCCAATAGGCTTAGCTACTTAGTGATGGGATGGAGTTCTGTTGTTTTTTTTTGTGAACACCAGGTCTAACATTGATGGTTCTTCTCCTCTGAGCCTAGTTAATTCCTCCACCCATTGATTCAGTATGTTCTCCTTGACTAATTGCAAACTTTCTTTTTCTTCACTCCACGATCCTGCGTTTCCACTCCCTTCCATTTCTTTCCAGTTCACACCTTTGCAGTTAGTCTCCCACTAGCAGTACTTTCCTGTCCTCCCTCATCATGTCACTCACCTCCATCTGCATTACTTTATATTCTTCCAACTTCCATGTATTTGTTTTTGGTGGCACATAGGTTGCTGCAATTTTCCTCCTTTCTTTTCCATTAGTTCAAATTGTTATACCAATGACTTCTGCCATGCCACTCCCATATTGTACTCCCTCCACAACTATGTCTTCTTGCACCATCATTAGTACCCATCCTCCTCTTCCTTTTCTATCTATTCTACAAATTTTATATCCCTCTTGCTGGAAATTTATGTTGATCTATTCCTTTAATTTTGTCTCCATCATGCAGAATACATCTGCTTTACGAATATTCAAATAGTCCTTTATTTTTAGCATACTGGATAGTAACCCATTCACATTTGTATATGCTATTTTTAATTTGTTGCTCCTTTCATTACTCGTACCTCTTGCTGTTGCCGATGTGGTTTCTATACTTCCTCTTCCTTCTCCTGAATAAACCACTTTCCCAGTCTCATGTCTAACACCCTCCAATAAAATTTCTTCTTCTCGGTCTCTGTCCTCTTTAAATTTTTTTTCTTTAACCTCTTGCCTTAGATTTTTCTCCTTATGTCTTTCTTCCAAATTCATGTCTCTCTTTATCCAAACATCCTTATACTCTTCATTTTTGGCCAGTCTACCAGCTCTTGCATTTATTTCCTCCACTGCCAATTGTGATCTCATTCTCACTTTTAATGGCCTTGCATTGCCTTCACTATATTTTCCAATTCTGTGTTTCTTCAACCTCCTGATCTAAATTTTGTGCATCATCTTGAACCTTTTGCATTACTTTCTTTAATAAGTCTCTCTTCTCTCTTTCCCCCCCATATTTATTAGGATTTTTCTTTTCCTGCAATCCATATATCACCATACATTTCTTTCTGTTCACTGTATCCCTCACTAAGTCTTCCTTTTCCTTAATTATCTGTATTACTGTGTCTTTTGTTTTGTCCTGTATTTGTTTCTTTATCACTTCAGTGAAACTAACATTTTCCTTCTCCCTTTCTTTTTTCCCATACTTTCTTCAATTCCATCAGCTTGGTTTCACTACATGCTTTATAAGCTTTTCTCCGAGTCATCCTTTACTTTTTCCTTTAGGTCTTCCAGTTGTAGCTCCTTAGTGCCACATTTTTCTTTGAGATCATTTTCTTTTTTCATTTTCTCTAGTTCCTTTTTCAATTCTTTATTATCTTCCATGGTATGCTCATATTCCTGAAATTTAGTTTTCATTTCCTTGTTTTCCCTCAAGAGCGTCACACTTCCCCATGATGCCTTCTAATACTTCTTTCATAAATCTCATCTCCCTTTCCATATTTACTAACCTCCTCATTGTACCTCTGCTCTCATTCTCGAATCCCGAGAAATCTCCAGTCACATTTGTGCCAGTAACCCTCTTCAGTCCCAGTGGAGTCTCCAACGCATACCCCCGGTGTGTGTGTCCACATACCATGCACTTTGTGTGTGTGTGTCCACATACCATACACTTTGTGTACGTATGTACAATGTACGCAGTATATATTTACATAATACATTAAACAGATCATATCAACTGTTAGTGGTAACAGGTGTGAAGAATGTGGATACATCCAAGTTTGGAGTACATAACATTAATGTGGTCACCAACATTGAGGAAGGGTAGTAAAAAGCTGAAAAATTTAGACATCTGCAAATAAAACCCCTACAATTCTAAAAGGGTAAAGTTATACAGAGAAGTTGAAGATATTAGGACAGACTACACTAAAATAAAGAAGGGAAAGAGATGATTTCATAGCACTATACCATAAATATAAAAAAATGCAGAGAAGATGAACAATGATAAACTTATGATAGACAACATGGAACAAAATTAAAAAGGAGTGTTTGCAGAAGAGACATCAAGAAACATAGTTTTTCCCACAGAAGCATAGCAATATGGAATGAGCTTACTGGGAAAACGGAGTGTGGCAAGAGAGACCATATATTTAGAGAACATTGGGATAAAATTTGGTAAGGAGACAAATCAGCAGGACCCTAATGTAGCTCTTGTCCTTTATCTCACAAGTAGGTAAATACAACTAGATACACACACACACACTTACTATGATATATGTCTTGTAAAGAGCCTCCACCACAAAACTCCATGCATATCCATAGCTTGTCTCGACGCAAGTAACTTCCAAAGTATGCTACAATGTTCGGGTGTCTGCAATCCTTCATCATAAGTATTTCTTGCTGTATAATAGTGAAGTCATCCCCTGAAAAATATAAAGAAAGTATTAGAAATTAACACATAAATGGATGGATGGGTGAGTGGTCAAATGTATAGATATATTAATGGATAAGCAGATAGATGTACAGTCAGCCCTTGTTTCTTTGGACTAATACAGACTGGGACATGTCCGGAGAGTGAAAAACTCCGGACATTGAAAATTGACTATAATACAGTTATGTAATGTACAGTAAAAAACCTATATTGTCTCACACACATACTCATAGGCTACAATATGGTACAATATGCATATACAGTATACATGAGAGTAAAATATGGTTATACCTGCAATAGAGTACAGTATAGTATTAACCCGAAAACTGCTGTACGCCTTCTAGGTGGCTTAGCGGTAAACTGCTGTATGCCTTCTGGAAGCGCACTTTTTAAACAAGCACCATAAAGTTTCTTTGATTCGTATTTCTTTGAAATTTTTTTTTTGTATTTTAATAACCTTTCTTTTAGTAATTTTTATCCTCCTAATATGAATTTGGTTATTCATATCATACTTATAAAAGGGAAACAATGGAACTACTATATTTTTATCTTATATAATCGACATTGCACTCCTCTCATAGATATTAGAGTTTGAGTCTCATGTATGGTAAGAGGAAGGCATAATTTAGAAGTATAGAAGTTGTTTTTGTATAAAAAAGAATGAAGTAAACAAGATTATGGGAACAAGTGCTCCTTCACTACACGCTGGTAACACTGTCAGACATGAAGAGCCAAGGGTGGCTGGCCCACACTGCGCAGCACACACACACACACACACACACACACACACACACACACACACACAGGTGTATAGTATGGTGTGTATATTATTGTGGCTTACACTGAACTAATATTTTGGTACTTTATCTATTGCAAACCAAGCAGAAGAAAGTATTTTTGTTTTACTTATCTATTTAGAAGAGAGAGAGAGAGAGAGAGAGAGAGAGAGAGAGAGAGAGAGAGAGAGAGAGAGAGAGAGAGAGAGAGAGAGAGAGAGAGAGAGAGAGATAGATAGATAGATAGAAAGAGAGAACTGTAAAATAATAGGAGGCTATGTTTACTATGTCTTATCTAATGCAATATTTCACATTACCATTACCAGCATATATCTATTTTTATTTGGCTCATTATCCATTGTTTGAAAATTTGGTACTTGGTGGTATATATATATATATATATATATATATATATATATATATATATATATATATATATATATATATATCTATATATATATATACATATACCTAAATTTGTGTTTCCATATGTATGTAGTTTACTCCATGTACTTTGATGCTATTTACTTTATTTAGGATTTAAAATATTAGTGTCTGAGTAATGGAAAGAATATTACTTATACGGAGATTGCCATTATAGAAAGAAAATATTTTTGTTTTATCATTTATTTCTTTTGAAGCAAGAGAGAGAGAGAGAGAGAGAGAGAGAGAGAGAGAGAGAGAGAGAGAGAGAGAGAGAGAGAGAGAGAGAGAGAGAGAGAGAGAGAGAGAGAGAGAGAGAGAGAGAGAGAGAAAGAGAGAGAGAATGTGTGTTATAGATTCTCACACACACACACACACACACACACACACACACACATATACAAAAATACATGCACATACTGAAGACGGTTGTGTGTATTCACATGTGACATTGACAACACTGCCACATGGTCATCGCTATGGCAATGAGTCCTCTGTGTGTATCCCCCCTGCCACCTCCCCCTACCTCCCTCCCCACACCCCTCTCTCCACAATGGCTCCAGATACTGCCAGAAATCCATTTTTGTGGTGAAAAATGTTCAGAAGTATGGTAGCTGGAGGGAAACTCACGCGTCGCCTGCGTCCTCTGCCGCTAGAGCTACTTACCAGTCAAAGTTGTAACTCTTCAGACAAACACAGCCGCATCGGACAATTGTCCAAACAGCGGATATTGACTGAAGAATTGAAAGTCCAATTAATTGAAGTCCGAAGAAACGAGGGCTAACTGTATGGATAGACTGACAAATGGACAAACAGATAGATGGATGGATGAGATGGATGGATGGATGAATGGATGGATGGATGGATGGATGGATGGATGGATGGATGGATGGATGGAAGGATAGATAGATGGATGGATGGATGGATCTGGGAAATGGAAAGTTATGCTATTCTATGTAGAAAATATTTCATGAATATTTGTTTAATGCCTTGGTTTGATAGCAAGACTTGAAAAGCGACAGAAGGTGCCTTGCATCACAGAGTAAGTGTCAACTGAGTGCCCCTCTCTGCTGCTGCCAGGTACTAATCTCCATCTTTCAAAACTTGCCCCTATTCTCCTGCCATGTCACTACATGTGGCACTACACGTAGTAGGCCACCAAACTAAGGAAATAATGGATTTAACAGGTGTTAGTTGCACATTGCTGTGGGCGATGGATTGTCTATCCCAGCTCTTTGATGCAACAGTTTGCCACTCTAACAGATACCTCCCCAAAGACTGTTGTTATCTTTTATTTTTATTGCTGTAATACAAGTATTTTTCTCTAGTTCTCTTTTGATAATGGTATCAGCACACTTACCACTCTTTATGTTGCATCCAGGCCTATGCTTGTATATTGGAGTATCATTGCTACCTTTAGCTTTAAACCCTCTCACTTCTTCACTGATGTGAAACTAACAACTGTTAAATCCATTACAGTCATGCCTCTACATACGAGTTTAGTTCCTTCCAAAACTGGAACATGGTACAGTGGAACCGCTTGCGCTTCGGGGGCCTTGGGATCCCCGAGCGCATGGGTTCGAATACTGACTACGGTCTGAGTGGAAATGGGCGTTCACTCGGGGTAACGGCCCTCTAGTGGGTGGGCTTTCAGATAGGAGACCTCCATTAGGTGGTCTCCTTTAGCCCATAAATTCCCATGAAAATGCCCACTTTGTATAGATAAAAAAAAAACTGAGCTCGTACTGTGAAATAGCTTGAATGGTGGAACAGGATTTCCCATTTAAATACATGTAAAACTGAATAACGCATTCCAACATGAGAAAAACATCCACATTCAAGTTTAGTAATACTAATGTACACTGAAAGAAATTTAACATTAATAAGGAAAACAGTGATAAACGGTACTTGTTATTAAAAAACATTATAAATACAGATAATGTAAATAAACAAATAATGTACATATCAAGCGATAAAAAATGTACGTAGGTTAACTCACACAGCGGAGGAATAAGATGGTGGTGGAGGAGGGGAGGAGTGAAATCAGCTGACAAGAATTAAACTTTCATAATAAACATGACATTTTAATGTACAAAATGTATTTTTTCACTTACCTGTTCCTTCTACTATAGGAAATGAACACATTGTCTCTTTTGTCTGTCAGTAAGTAAAATCAACCCCTCTTGCGCTTGCCGCTGCGTCTGCCTGCCTACTCTCTCTGCTGTCCATCCCTGTACTCCACTTCTCTATGACCTCAATAGGTACCTTGAAGGAGAAGTATTGCGCGAGAAGGAAGGGCAGGAATGTGTGTAGAAGGAACAGGCAAGTGAAAAATACATTTTGGACATAAAAATGTCATTTATTTCACATAATACCTGTTCCTTCTACTATAGGCAGATTTCCACACTTAGGCAGTGGAGCAATGCAGAGTAGGGAGGTTGAATATGGGTGATAAAGTCCACAAATAACTGTGACTTACTATGAAGTAACAAAGCCGCACAGGGAAGGACGCTGATCCAAGCTGCCATAGCGTCTCCCAATAGACCTGTGTCATGTACTATGGGGTGACTCAGAGAGGAGTGTGAGACACAGTGCAGCCGGAATCAAAGAACAATGCTGCCAGCAGCCACTACTGCTCCCAGGGAAAAGACACCGTCCTGGACCCAGTGAACTGATCTGAGATAGTGAGAGAAGACTGACTGTGTCCTCCAGCAAGCCACTTCCATGATCTCCGATAACGCCCTGTTGCTGGACCACAAGAGAGACGTTGCCATGCCCCGGATGTCATGTACCCTCACCCGGTAAGTAGGACTCAAATGGTTAGGGAGTTCCTCATAAGCAGAACGTATTAACTGCCAGAGGAAATACAAGATGGCTGCTTTGGAAAAGGGGCATGTGGGGTCTCAAACCGACAGGAACAGGTGCCTGGGTCGTAATGTAGATCATGTCCTGTGAAGGTACCACTGAAGAGCCCAAACAGGATGGAGGAGCCATTCACTGTCATCTGAGCCAACAGCATCCAAGAGACTTGGTAACACGAACTCCCGAGGGAGTGGGTTAGTAGGAGTTTCTGTTTTGGCCACAAAGTCCAGAAGGTATGAGAGCAACATATCATTACCCTGAAAGGCAACCTGAGTGGACAGCACTTGTAGTTTCCCAACTCTTTTGGCTGTTGCTAGAGCCACCAGGAACAGAGTCTTCTGGGTCAGAAGACAAAGAGAGGATTGGTCCCATGGTTCAAAAGGCGTACCAACCAGATGGTGTAGAACCACATCCACATTCCAAGGGGGAACCCTGGCTTTGTTCCTGTGGGCCTGTTGACCGCAGGTATGTATGACCTCCCTTAAGACCTGGTCAGTGGAAAGGTCAAACCCTTTTACGCGGAATACACTATTAGGCATAGTCTTAAAGTCCTTGATAGCAGAGAGAGAAAGGTGACAGTCTTGGTGTAAATGCAGGAGGAAAGCTGCAAACTCTTGACTGGAAGGTGTTGACACAGTATGGCCCTCCCGGGGACACGATAGGTAGTAACATCTCCATTTGCATTGGTAGTTCACAACCGTTGAATGCCGTCAAGATCTCGCCAGGAACATCGCAACTCTCCGGGAGTAGCCCTGAGAACAAAGGAGTCCCTGGATAGTTTCCATGCACGTGGAGACCGTCGTGGAAGCGATGAAAGTGTGGTTGCCGCAGTAGGCCTGAGTGCATTGATAGAAGGCGAGGAGTGTCGATGGTTGCTTGTAGTAGATCTGGAAACCACTCTTTGTTCAGCCAAAACGGAGTAATAAGGATGACTGACATTCCCCGTGAAGACCAGAGTTTGGAGAGGAGATGCCTGATCGCCAGAAACAGAGGGAAGGTGTAGAGCTCCATGTGATCCCAGGAGAACAGAAAGGCATCTGTCGCAATGGCTATGAGATCCGGAAACAGGGAGACAAATGCAGGAAGTCTATAGTTCTGGCTGGTGGTGAAAAGATTGATGAGAGGCATACCCCATAGTCACCACAGAGCTCAACAGACCTCATGATGGAGGGTCCACTCTGTGGAAAGGACCCGAGACCTCCGGCTGATGGAATCTGCCACCACATTGTGTGATCCACTGATGAATAGGGGGAGGAGAGAAACAGACCGCCGAGCTTCGTTGTTGAGAGCCAACGAATGAGTGCCCCCTTAGTGCAAAAGGTATGCCAGAGCTGAGGTGTTGTCTGCAAACACCCCCACTGTTTTGCCCCTGAGGAGGTATTGGAACTGGAGGAGAGCGAGCCGAACTGCCCGCAGCTCCAGGATACTGATGTGGAGGGTACACTCTTCCTTGGACCACAGGCCCCCCACAGTGTGATGAAGGAGGGAGCAGCCCCACCCATGAGTGGAGGCATCCGTGTATAGCAGGAAATCTGGAGACACATTCTGGAGATCCCTGCCTGCCAGAAGAATGGACTCCAACATCCACCATTCTAGGTCTGTGAGGTTGTCGGGGTTGAAAGCAATCCGCACCAAGTCGTCCTGCGTAGAGCTGGACCACTGAGACCGAAGGCGAAACTGTAGACTCCGCATCCGCAGCTGAGCCCCAGGAACCAAGTAAATAAGGGACACCATGTGACCCAGCAAGGTCAGCCACTCCTTGGCGGTCGGGTGTGGTGAATCCAAGAAAGCTTGGAGAAGAGAGAGAAGGTTGCCTATTCGTTCCCTCGTCGGGAAAGCCTTCAAAGGAGAAGTCAGAATGTTGACTCACAGGAAGACCAGCTCCTGAGCTGGTCGTAGGCACGATTTGTCGAAGTTGATGCGGATTCCCAGCCGACCACATAGCTGTAGCAGGAACTGGGTCAAGTTGAGGGCCTCTTGGTAAGACGACGCCAGGAGAAGTCAATCGTCTAGATAACGGAGGAACCAAATTCTGTGCTTGTGTAACTCTGCTGAAACAGGAGCCATGATCCTGGTGAATACCTGAGGGGCTGTGGACAGGCCAAAACACAGTGCCCTGAACTGGAGCATATGGCCCTCCCAGCCGAAACGAAGAAACCAACAGCTTAGATTTTGGGGAGGTTGGTCTGGCCCTGGCCAGACACTCTACTTGAGACAACAAATTAGCTGGAAGGAAAGCCAGATTACTTAAACATGTAGCCACTTGAGACGAAATCATCTCCAACAGCATGGACTGTAGCTGGGAGCCATGACCCTAATACCAATTTTCCTCATCAGGGGTCAAGGGGATGGGTATGTCTACCACTGTACAGAATTTGATTGTGTTGCTAATTATAGTGTGATTTTGGCGTGTCGCTAAATATCGTGGCACCTGGGTGCTGCATCGGTCTTCCACACCAATAGTACACGGGTGCCGTATCAGTCTTTACGGGTTAATTTCATAACGTTTATTATGTTTAATTCTTGTCAGCTGATTTCGTGCCTCCCCTCCCCTCCTCCGCCACCATCTTACGCCTCCACCATGTGAGTTAACCTACGTACATTTTTTATCATTTGACATTTACATTACTTGTTTATTTATTTACATTATCTGTATTTATAATTTATTTCACATAAAACCTGTTCCTTCTACAATAGGCAATGAACACCTTGTCTCTTTTGTCTGTCAGTACATAAAACATATGCGCCGCCACGGTGCAGTGGCTAGCGCGTCTGGCTACGAATCCGTGTGCCCGAGTTCGATCCCGGACGAGGACGGCGCGGACCTCACCCAGGTTTTCATCCTTCACTGGTCGATAAATGTGTACCTAGGGCAACCTAGGGAAGGTAAACTGTGGAAACACGGATTTCATGCCGGCCCCATGTCCCGGGGTAAGGGACTATTCCACCACAGGCTCAAAGGCCAAGGAGACGGGAGATGAGCGCCCGCAGCCACGCGCTGATACAGCGTAAGCCCCCCACTTTACCTTTTTACCTACATAAAATCAACCCCCCTTGTGCTTGCTGCTGCGTCTGCCTGCCTACTCTCTCCGCTGTCCATCCTTGTATCCCACTTCTTGACTGACAGCCAACATAGCTACATGTCTCTCGCTCTTCTTTCGTCGCCTGTAGGTATTGAATTGTGCTCTTATCTACGGCTCCTGCTTCCCCTCCTTGCCCCAGCTCTGAGTGATGGCTATACTGGCAGCGTGATTCATTCACTGGATATTGTTGTGATGGCTGTGACTACGCCACCTGTTCCTCCAGGCAGCCATGCTGGCATCTCCATGCAGACATGTAACCAACAGGATTGCAACAGAGTCCTACCTAGCGTCTCCCATGACCCTCACTCTGTATGTTTAACATGCCATAGTTTCTGTACTGTTGCTTAAAGGTGTGAAGAGTGTGCAGGCTGGGATGATATTGTTGTGGAAAGGGCCAAATCTTATCAGTCTAGATTAGCAAGGCGCCATTCCCGTTACGCACCTTCAAAATGGCAAGGGGATGCTAATGTGTCTGGGAATATCAGTGGAGGTCAAGAAGGCTCCAGTGAGGTTATTATGGAGCCGGGGCGTGAGTACTCGCTATCATCGGCAGAGTCCGTCATCCCACAGGATTCGGCCTCCCAGACTGGCCATGCGCTCCCATTGGAGGGCCAGTTTACCTCTCTGTTTACACATGACTCCCAGCTACAGTCCATGCTGTCAGAGATAATTTCGTCTCAAGTGGCTACATGTATAAGTAACCTGGCTTCCCTTCCAGCTAGTTTGTTGTCTCAGGCAGAGTGTCTGGCCAGGGCCAGACCAACCTCCCCAAAATCCACAGCGCCTAGTAGAATGCAAAAGGCACTCCTAGCCAAAATGGTACGGGGAGGTAGCCTGGGACACGAACCATCAAGGGTTTGGTCGGGTAAGCGGGCCACACCTGTGGATGCCCGGTCGTTCCCTAAACGGTCCTGAGCCAAGGTGGGGGGAGAGATGCAGGTTGGTTTGACTCTAAATATATTAATAGCAATATGAAAAGAGAAAGAGTATTGATAAAATAAGAGTGGATGAAGTGGTATATGAAGATCCCAAGGATATAGCAAGTGATGAATTCTAGTTTCCAGCAAGTTTTTACAAATGAACTTGACTTTAAAAGGCCTCTGAACACACAGGAATGCAAGGCAATGGAGGAGATTCAAGTTTCAGTTAATGAAGTAGACAAAATTGTTAAGACTCTAGATGGAAGGAAGGCCAAAGGACCAGAGTATTGGGTTGGCTAATTAAAGAGTGCAGGAATCAACTAGTGGACATATTGCACAGTATCATTGGTACTTAATTAAAAGAAGAAAGAGTCTGAAGGGATGGGAAGAGGGCAAACATCGTGCCCATTTTCAAAGGAGGAGACGCACAAAAGCCACTGAACTATAGACCAGTATCTCTAACAAGCATGGTAGCCAAACTGTGTGAAAAATTATAAAAAACAAATGGTCCAAATTCCTAGAAGATAATAAACTCTTTACAAATTGTCAATTTGGGTTCAGAAAAGGTAGATCCTGCACCACAAATCTGTGTGTTATTACTCAAGAATGGTGGACATTATAGAGGAGAGAGATGGATGGGCAGATGGCATTTACTTAAACCTTAAGAAGGCTTTTGACAAGGTACCCTATAAAAGATTGTGGAAATTGGAAAAAATGGGGGGTCATTCAAGGAGAGGTGTTGAAATGGATGGAAGATTTCCTGGTAGTTAGGGAAATGAGAACGGTGATAAGGGACCAACCATCGAAGTGGAGCATCATAACCAACAGACCACCACAGGGGTCAGTGCTTGTGCCTGTCATGTTCACAGTTTTTATAAATGACATGGCTGAGAATATTACAATCTATGTGAGTCTTTTTGCTGATGATGCAAAACTTCTGCATACTGTGAAAACCATTGGTGATTGTAAGGAATTACAAAATGATCTAGACAAAATTCACGACTGGAGCATTAGATGGCAAATGGAATTCAACACTAGGAAGTGCAAAGCGAGTGAGTTTGACAAAAGCAGCAAAAGATGTACATAGTCACAATTATAAGCTGTGACATGACATGATAAAAGGTCACCAGAAGAAAAGATCTAAGGGTGATATTTTCATTAGATCTAGCTCCAGAAAGGCATATCAACAAGATAACAAGTGAAACTCTCCACCTATTGAAGAACATAAGAGTTGCCTTTGCCTTCCTGGATGAGGATATGATGAAAAAAATAATCACTTCAATGATTCGCCCCAGGTTAGAGTACACAGCAATAATTTGGTCACCTCATAAATTAAAGCACATCAGGAAACTGGAAAGTGTTCAAAGAGCAGCAACAAAGATGATTCCAGAACTTTAAGATCAGTCATATGAATAGAGATTGGCCAGGTTGCAACTGCTAACTTTGAAAAAGAGATGGGAAAGAGGAGATTTGATCACATTACACAGATTGCTGAATGGAATGGAACAGTTAGACAGAGAAGACCTACTTGTATTCAGTGAGAAAGATACAAGAGGACACACAAGGAAATTAAGACCTACCACCTGTAGAAGAGATGTAAAAAAATTAAGCTTTCCAAATAGAAGCATCAAGCTATGGAATGGATTGAAGGGTGAGGTGGTGTGTGCCAAAAAATATTCAGTTATAAGAAAGTTAGATGAAAGTCGTTATGGAGATGGGACAGTATGAGCACAGCTCCTCTCCCATAAGACACAACTAGGTAAATACAAATAGGTAACGACCCATAAGGCACAACTAGGCAAATACAAACACAAACACACACACACACACACACGACGCTCACGCCGACCGGACGTGCTTGTGAAGGACTGTTTACAGTTTCAATCTGCTGGGGCCCTTACTGCTGGAGGAGCCTAGTAATGCATGTACAGGGGGGAGAGGGGGCCTATTTGTAGTTGTCCAGTCTCCAAAAAGTGATCTAGTGAAGAAAACAAGAGAACATTACCATGGATAGGGAGGAGCCAAACCCGACCTGGAGTACAACCGACGTAAAGAGACCTGCGGGAACTTGCGTTTTGGAAAGCCCGCTCGGGCTCAAAAGGTTAGCTGGATCGAGTGATAGTGGAGAATTTTCAGGATTTCAGAATGAAAGCAGGGGAACAACGAGGAGACTAGTAAGTGTAGAAAGAGAAGTGAGGCTTATGAAAGAACTCCTAGATGGTATGATGACGAAATATGAGATGTTTGTGAGTGAAAACAAGGAAATGAAAAATAGGATTCTCAAATACGATCACATAATAGAAACAAATAAGGAGATGAAAAAGGAATTGGTAAATATAAGAAAAGAAAACGAAGACCTGAAGGAAAAATGTGTAAGCTACGAAGCAAAACTAGAAGACCTCATAGGGAAAGTGATGGATGACTCTGAGAAGTTAGACCAAGTGTATAGTGACTCAAAACTGACTGAACTGAAAAATGTGTGGAAGAAAGAAAGGGAGGAAGAAAAAGTCAGCTTTGCAGAAATAATCAAGAAACAAATACAGGACAATACTAAGGACACAGTCATACAGATTATTAAGGAGAAAGAAAACCTGGTAAGGGATACAGTAGACAGAAAGAAATGTTTTATAATTTATGGACTACAGGAAAAGAAAAATCCCAATAAATACGGAAGAGAGAGAGAGGAGAGAGAACTAGTAAAAAAGTCATAGAACAGGTGCAAGACAACACACAAAGCCTGGAGCAGGAGGTCGAGGAAATGCACAGGATTGGTAAATACAATGAAGGAAACACAAGACCACTCAAAGTGAGGATGAGGTCCCAACTGACTGTGGAGGAACTTACAGCAAGAGCAAATAGACTGGCTCAAACAGAAGAACATAAGGACATTTGGATAAAAAGAGACATGAATTTGGAAGAAAGACAGAAGGATAGAGAATTAAGACAAGAGGCTAAGGAAAAAAACTTAAGGAGGACAGAGACCGAGAAGATGACTTTTTACTGGAGGGTGCTAGACATGAGGCTAAGGAGGTGGTTTACCTGGGAGAAGGAAGAGGATGCAGGGGAACAACAACAGCAGCAGCAGGAGGTAAAAGTGATGGAGAGACCAACAAATTAAAAGTAGCTTATACAAATGTGGATGGTTTGCTAAGTAGCATATTAGAGATAAAGGACTATTTAAGCAGCAAAAAACCAGATGTGTTCTGCACGACGGAAACAAAATTAAAGGAAGAGATCAACGTAAATTTTCAGCCAGAGGGATTTAAGCTTTGGAGGAGAGATAGAAAAGGAAAAGGAGGAGGAAGAGTATTAATAATGGTGAAAGAAGACATAGATGTAGAGGGAGTGCAATATGGGGATGGCATGGCAGAAGTCATCCGTATAATAATTCAAACAAATGAAAGAGATAGAAGAAAAATTATAGTAGCCTATGTGCCACCAAGAACAAATACGTGGAAACTAGAAGAGTATAAAGCAATGCAGAAGGTGTTGTTAAAATGCCTGGCTGATATGATGAGGAAGGACAGAAAAGTACTACTAATGGGTGATTTCAACTGCAGAGGTGTGAACTGGAAAGAAATGGAAGGGAGTGGAACCAAAGGATCATGGAGTGAAGAAATGCTAAAATTAGTCATGGAGAACACGCTGGACCAATGGATGGAAGATTTCACTAGACTTAGAGGAGAGGATGAACCATCAATGCTTGATCTGGTATTCACAAAAAACATAGAACTCCAACCCATCATAAAGTATCTAAGCCCAATGGGAAAAAGTGACCATGTATTGATGGAAGCAGAATTACAAGGAGGGACATTGGCATGAAAGGGAGATGATTATAAAAGTGGAAGATTAAATTATGCAAGGGCAAACTTTGAAGGCTTAAGGGAATTTTTTGAAAGGACAGATTGGAGAGCAATCATGAATGGCAAAACAGCACAGGAAAAGTACGAAATATTTCTGAAGAGGTATCGAGAAGGTGTCGAAAGATATGTACCAAAATACAAAATAAGGGATAGCAAATACACCTGGTATAATGCTAGATGTGCAGAAGCGAAGCGAGCAAAAGACAGAACTTGGAGGAAACTGAAGAAGCAGAGGAATGAAATTAATAGAGAGAGATACAATGAAGCAAGGAATGAGTATGTCAGGATAAGAAGAGAGGAAGAAATAGCTTTTGAAAAGGATGTTGTAAAGAAATGTGGAGATGAACCCAAACTCTTCTATAAATATGTAAATGAAAAAATGAAATGTAAGGAAACCATAGACAAGATAATAAAGGGAGGAAAAACATACCAGACAGCAGAAGAGCTCAGTGAAATTATGAATGAGAGCTTCAAGTCAGTATTCACAGTAGAGGGGCAATTCATAGAACCAAACATGACAGAGGCAGAGGGGGGTCTCAAGGAGGTTGTGGTGCAGAAGCAAGATGTTGGCAGATTGTTAGAAAATCTAGATGTAAGAAAAGCAATGGGACCAGATGGAGTGTTGGGCTGGACACTAAAGGAATGCAAAGAGCAATTAGTACAGCCAATATGGGAAGTAATCACAAGCTCAATAAAGGAAGGGAGGATGCCAAAAGAGTGGAAGAGGGCCAACATTGTGCCTATATACAAAGGAGGAAAGAAGACTGACCCGCTGAATTATAGACCTGTCTCGCTAACAAGTGTTGTCAGCAAAATATGCGAGATACTAATTAAAGAGAAGTGGGTGAGATACCTGGAGGACAACAAAGTTATATCCAATAGACAATTTGGGTTCAGGGAAGGGAAATCATGTCACAAACCTGCTAAGTTTCTATAGGCAAGTAATTGAAGGAATTGAAGACAGAGACAGGTGGGTAGATGTTGTCTACCTAGATATCAAAAAAGCATTCCATACAGTTCCACATGAGAGACTATTATGGAAGCTAAAGTACATAGGTGGACTACGAGGGAAACTATTAGAATGGATGCAGGATTATTTGAAAGATAGAGAAATGAGAACGGTGATCAGGGAGGAAACTTCAAGTTGGAGGAATGTAACAAGTGGAGTACCGTAGGGGTCAGTCCTAGCACCCATAATGTTCCAGGTATATGTAAATGATATGCTGTGTGGCGTGTCTAGCTACATGAATATGTTTGCAGATGACACCAAATTAATGAGAGTTATTAAAAACACTGTTGACTGCCAGGAGCTACAGGGGTACATAAATAAGATCGATGAATGGAGTAAGACGTGGAAACTGGCTTTCAATGTAAAGAAATGTCACGTGATGGAGAGAAGGAGAGAAGGCCAAAATGGAACTACAAGATAGGACCAAGATACCTAAGACAAAAGAAGAAAAAGACCTAGGGGTGGTGATACAGGATACATTGAACCCAAAGCAGCACATAAATAAACTATTTAGATCAACATATAGAATGTTAGCCAATATTAGGGTGGCTTTCCATTACATGGACAAGGACATGATGAAAAAAATTCTAACCAGTATGATACATCCAAGATTAGAATATGCAGCAGTAGTGTGGTCACCACATGCAAAAAAGGATATAATGAAACTAGAAAGGATCCAAAGAGTAGCCACGAAAATGGTACTAGAACTAAGCGAGCTGACATATGAGGACAGATTAGGAGAAATGGGACTGCCAACTCTACAGGACAGAAGAGAGAGAGGAGATCTAATAACTCTGTATAAGATAATAAATGGTATTGAAAAGCTAGACGTGCAAAACCTGGAGATGGAAGAAGAAACTAGACAGATGAGAGGACACTCAAGGAAAATAAAAAAAAGTTGGTGTCTAAAGGACACAAAAAAGTACAGTTTTCCACATACAATTGTGGATACCTGGAATGGATTGAAAGAAGAGGTTGTTACAGCAACCAATATACATAAGTTCAAGGGAATGTTGGATTTATGGAGATATGGAGACAGGACACTATGAACCCCGCTCGAACCCTGTATAATACAACTAGGTAAATACAACTAGGTAAATACATACACACACACACGACCCCTTGATTTAAGAGCCTCAAAATTAGCGCATCATTATAAACTTGATGCTGAGGCCAGCTCCGACTCACCACTCTGTCAGTAAACATTTGTCATCTGTGACGAGAGGAGCTCAAGGAGCCAATAAAATGTGCACATTCCTATTTGAATATATATAAGAGTGTGTGTGTGTGTGTGTGTGTGTGTGTGTGTGTGTTTACCAAGATGTATTGTACAGGGTTCGAGCAGGGTTTATAGTGTCCTGTCTCCATATCTCCATATATCCAACATTTCCTTGAATTTATGTATACTGGTTTTTTCAACAACCTCCTCTTTTAATCCATTTCAGGTGTCCACAATCCTATGTGGAAAACTGTATTTTCTTGTGTCCTTCAGACACTGATTTTTTTTTTTAAATCTCCCTAGAGTGTCCTCTCATCTGTCTAGTTTCTTCTTCCATCATCACCAAGTTTTGGTTGTCCAGCTTTTCAATTCCACTTACTATCTTATACAGAGTTATTAGATCACCTCTCTTTCTTCTATCTTGCAGAGTTGGCAGTCCCTTTTCCTTTAATCTCTCATCACTTAGGTCTCTTAATTCTAGCACCATTTTCATGGCCACTCTTCGGATCCTTTCTAATTTCCTTATATCCTTTTTTGCATTGGGTGACCACACCACAGTGGCATATTCCAGCCTCAGATGTATCATGCTGGTTAGAATTTTTTTCATCAGGTCCTTAAACATGTAGTGGAAAGCCACCCTAATGTTGGTTAATGTTCTGTATGTGGATCCAAATATTTTATTTATATGTCATTCTGGGCTCAGTGTATCTTGTATCACCACTCCTAGATCTTTTCTTCCTTGGTCTTAAGTATTTCCTCCTGTTCCATCTTGTAGTTCCATTTTGGCCTTCTTTTGCTTTTTCCTAGTTCCATCACATGACATTTCTTTGCATTAAAGTCTAGTTTCCACCTCTTACTCCATTCATCAATCTTGTCTATATCCCCTTGTAGTTCTCAACAGTCATCAGTGTTCTTAACAATTCTCATCAATTTGGCGTCATCTGCAAATAGATTCATATAGCTGGTGACGCCACACTGCATATAATTTACATATATTTGGAACATTATGGGTGCCAGGACTGATCCCTACAGTACTCCACTTGTTACATTTCTCCAACTTGAAGTTGCTTCCCTGACTACAGTTCTCATTTCTCTATCCTTCAAAGTCTTGCATCCATTCTAATACTTTTCCTCTCAGTCCACCTATGTGCTTCAGTTTCCATAAGAGTCTTTTGTGTGGAACTGTCAAATGCTTTTTTGATATCTAGGTAGACAGCATCCACCCACCCCCTCTCTGTTATCAATTCCTTCAATTACTCTTGTATAGAAACTTAGTAGGTTCGTCACACATGATTTTCCTTGTTTGAATCCGAATTGCCTATTAGTTATGACTATTGTCTTCCAAATACCTCACCCATTTCTCTTTAATTAATATTTCACATATTTTGCTGACCACACTTGTTAGTGACACAGGCCTATAATTAGATGGGTCAATCTTCTTTCCTCCATTGTAAATGGCCACAATGTTGGCCCTCTTCCACTCCTGTGGTACCCTCCACTCCTCTATTAAGCTGTTTATCACTTCCCAAATTGGCTGTATTAGTTGATCCTTACATTCATTCCTGTAGTGTCCAGCCTGACACTCCATCCAGTCCTATTGCTTTTCTTACATCTAGACTTCCCATCAGTCTGTCAACATCCTGTTTCTTTACCACAACCTCCTTGAATCCCTCTTGTGCCTTTATCATACTTGATTCTGTAAATGCCTCCTCTTCTGTGAATACTTGTTTAACCCTTAAAAAACGTCGATCTCCTATTGAGGCACAGGTGCAATATACGTTTGTGACAGCGAGCATCAATAGAGGCAAAGTTTTTTCACAGTCCCCAGTTAAAAGCTTGGCGAACCATTTTCTCTAGACTCGCTTAGGGGACACTTGGCAACTCATCTCACTTGCTGACGAAGTCTCTCCTCTAAACACAAGAGTCATAAGCCCTGATTTCATGAGCGATGGAGGAGGTGTCTGGCAACTCGAGCGACTAACCGGGTGGAGCGGGCAGAGCTGCTCCACCCCAGCATCCACAAAATAGTGATTCTGTTGAATATATTTCTGCTTCTTCTACTGATAGTGATTACATACCTATTGATGAAGAGGATGAAGATAGTAACACTGACAGTGATGATAGTAGTAGTTACAGAGATAGCAATAAACCCTCTCCTGCTGCCATGACAGTCATTGTCCCTATAAGGAACTTTGGCTTACAGACGTGGGGGCCTGACAGACATTTTGTACATATTAGTGTTTGGGAAAATTATTACGTGATGAGGCCAGCAGAAAAAACATGCCAAGATGCTGCAACACAAACAACAGGCTCATGGTACTGGTCTTTGTTCTGGCGCTCGGCATCGCCAGAAATACATTATGATTTGTAGCATAGATATTTTATCATATTCAATATTGTATTCCTAAGATTTTTTTTTTTTTTAGTCCTTTCTGCATGCAAATAATTTTTTATCACAATGTAGCAGTCTTTACTGCATCAGCAACAACAAAAGATCGAGGGAAACATTAGGCTAACTCTCCCTCGTAAGAAACCGATAACAAATTAGGGTCATGAGATAAGGATTCTCTCTCCCTCTGTGTGTGTGTGTGTGTGTGTGTGTGTGTGTGTGTGTGTGTGTGTGATATACCACAGCTCCACTCCTCTGCCTCCATCAAATATTATCTCCCCTCCTGTCCTCCTTCCTTTACCTCCTACACTCTCTCTCTCTCTCTCTCTCTCTCTCTCTCTCTCTCTCTCTCTCTCTCTCTCTCTCTCTCTCTCCTAGTAACTTCTATGCATTAGATATTGAAATGGAAGGAAACAAGGAGAGTACAGTTGAATCAAGACACTTTGCGCAGCATGTTCCCAGTGGCATGCGATTCAAGTTGTGGGTAGGGCAGCCCTTTCCTCCCAGCACGTCACTTGCCTCAGAAAAGGAGAAATGTTTGTCCCTCTATAATCTTGTTAGGATGTTTTCTTCTATGGTGACAATAACATCATCGTATTCAGAATGAGTAGTGCCACAAGGCTACTTACTATAAATGGTTATTTTGATCATAGATATGTGACTATATGAAATTTACCCATCATGCATACAAACAATCACAATCCCCCCCCCCCCCCCCGCATTTTAAGAGTTAAACCTCTCATTCATATTTTCACTGCGTTCTTTTGCTGTTTGGTATGTTTTTCCTCCCTTTACTATCTTGTCTATGGTTTCTGTGCCAGGCGCAGCCTAGGCAATGTGCTGGTGTACAGCTGTCCCAGCAGCGCACTGCCTCAGTTAATTCTCGTGCTTGTTGAACTAAACTGAGGGGAGGACGGGGAGGGCATTTGTTTTTGTATGAAAAACAGGTTAAGTGAAGAAATTAATTTTATTTCTAAAAATTACATTTCTATCACAGCGACCTGTTTTTCATACAAAAAATAGCAGACTCCAACATTTAAGAAGGCGGGAGTACACATGAACTGGCAGGTGTGTAGGGTGAAAAACTGTCCATTTTAAGACACCAACCTTTGGAAAATGTTGAATGCAGAGGGTGCTGGAGGTTACGGCTAAGGCATGGTAGTCCTCCATGACTCTTGTGTCTCATGAATTACACACCCCTAGGTGACAAGTGGTGAGTGACCTAGGAGTGTGCTTATTCTTCTGCCTGGCAGCGAGAATCTGAGAAGAACACGCGTACCCGGCTACTGACCACCCCTAACAGCCCATTGGAGTGTGTCTGACAGTAAAGCGACTCCAGGGAAAGCAACCTGAGCGTTCCTCCCGAGAGGGATATGGGTCCAGAGCAGCCATCAGTCTACAATGTGTCCAGCTGCGACAACCGGGCCCAAGGGAAAGACTTCTCCCTCCCTCCTTACTATGTCTCAGAGATAGTGGTCAGTGAAAACTGAATGTGTCTTCCAGCAGGCTGCTCTCAAGATGGAAGTAACAGAGCAGTTCTTCCACATAAGCATGGAGGCAGCAATGCCACGGATGTCATGGGCTCGGACCTTAATCTAGGGGCAGGTAGAGTCACGGATCGCATCATGGGCTGATTTGATGGTGTTCCAGAGGAAGAAGGAGATCGCCGTCTTTGATATCGGTCGGAAGGGACACTAAACTGCAAGGAACACGTTTCTGGGCCTTGTGTCTAAAGCTGTTCTGTGCAGGTAGTGACGTAGTACCCTAAAAGGAGATAAGAGTGTCTCCTCAGCCTCCTCACCAACTATGGTAACAAGACTTTTAATCCGCAATTCCTAAGGTATCCTGTGGGCTCTCGTATCAGTTTTGGCAATAAACCAGAAGATCCTGCCCCTGCCAGATAGTCGTGTGTGAGAGAGCTTGGATCTCCCCCACCCTCTGCACTGTAACTAGAGCAAGCAGAAAGAGGGTCTTCCTGGTCAGGTCTTTTGTGGAGGAGAGCCTAAGGGGTTCAAAGCGAGCCATAGTTAAAAAGCAAAGCACCACATCCAAGTTCCAAGGACTTAGGTCCCTGTCAGGTCTGCAGGGCTGTGAAGAGCAGACCCCGATAATATCCTTCAACACCTGGTCCTTGTTGAGGTCTAGTCCTCTCATAGCAAAAACACGATTAAGCATGGCCTTGTAGCCCTTAATAGCAGAAGTTGAAAGATGACAACCTTGTCTCAGGTGGACAAGAAAATCAGCGACTTTCTAGAGTTGGAGATGGTGTACCCATTGTCCCTGCACCATTTCCTGTATCTCTTCCATTTGTGCTGATAGTTTAGAGAAGTGGATGGTTGTTTGCCGTGTGCCAAGAACTGGGCAACCATAGAGGAGAAGCCTCTGTATCTCAGGCATCGCTGGACAATGTTCACCCTGTCAGCTGAAGCCTTTGGAGACCGAGGTGAAAGCTGTGGGTGTGTGGTTGCTTCAGGAGGTCCTTTCACAATGGAAGGCATCAGAGTGGCTCTGTTGACACCTACAACAGGTCCAGAAACCACTCCTTCTGTGGCCAGAATGGAGCTATCAGGATGAGTCTCGTGTCCCTGGAGTCCCGAAGCTTGTTGAGCACCTTCCTGATGAGAGGAAGTGGAGGGAAGGCATACAGATCCTGGTAGTCCCAATTGTAAAGGAAGGCATCTGTGGAAATCGCTTTGGGATCCTGAAATGGAGACACAAAGTTTAGGATCCTGTAGTTCAGGCGAGTAGCGAAGAGATCCACTGTCGGGTAGCCCCATACCCGCCACAACTGGTGGCACATGTCCATGTGCAGTGTCCACTCTGTGGAGAGGACCTGATACCATCTGCTCAGACAGTCTGCAACCACGTTGTCTTATCCCTTTACAAACTGGATCAGAATCTGCACCGAATGAGTCTCTGCCCAGTCTAAAATCTCCTGTGCCTCCTTGTTGAGTAGTGTAGAATGGGTACCTCCTTCCCTGCTGATGTAAGCGAGTGCTGTGGTGTTGTCTGAGAAAACAGCAACAACAGTCCCCCAACATCTCTGCAAAGTGAAGTAGCCCCAGGCGTATAGCCCTGAGTTCTAGGATGTTGATGTGTAGAGACCTCTCTTGGATGTCCCAGTGGCCACTCACTGAGTCCTGGAGAGGAGATGCACCCAATCCTACCACTCCTGCTGGGGTCCCAGCTGACAGGATGGTCGTCTGCCATCAAGCATCTGTCCTGCTCCTGGTTCAACTGTATCTGAAGCAGACGCATCCTCCTCCTCAATCCTGGAACTAGATGAATGAGGGAGGACAAGCCCGAGAAGTCTCATCCAGTCCCTTGCCGGCGGAGACTGACAACAAATGGATGGTGTCCTGGAAGTTTAGTATCCTCCCCTGTGTTGGGAAAACCTTCAAAAGAGGGGATCGAATAGTCATCCCTAGGAAGTTCTTGTCTTGTTCAGGTGTCAGGGAGGACTTCTCCCAATTTATGCGAATCCCCAAAAGAGGACAGAGGTCGATGAGACAGGCTGTGGCTCTTTGTGCCTCCTCTGCTGATGAAGCAAGGACTAACCAATCGTCCAGATATCTGAGAATGCAGAAGCCTAGGCAATGGAATTTTGCCGAGACAGGAGCCATTATCCGAGTAGAGACCTGTGGATCGGTACAGAGGCCAAAGCAGAGGACTCAAAACTGTAAGTGGCATCCCTCCCAGGAAAAGCAAAGAAAACGCTGGCTGTCTGGATGGATGGGCACCTGAAGGTAGACGTCCTTCAGATCCAGAGACACCATCCAGTTGTCCTGTCGAATGGCGGACATGACTGTCCTGACTCCATCTTGAACTTGGTAGTGACAACATACTTATTGAGGACAGATAGGTCAATGATGGCTCTGAACCCTCCCTAGGCTTTTGGAACCACAAACAAATGACTGTAAAAGCCCAGGATAGGCGGTGGCTCTTCTATGATGCCCTTGTCCCTCAGTTGCTGGATCTCCAGCTAAAGGGCTTGACTGATCCTGGGGCATAAGCTCTGGGGACCACGAAGTGGGTTGTGAGAGGTGCCCCCGGGGGGGAAGAAAAGGGGATTCCGTAGCCTTCCCTCAGAAGGTCAAGAATCCACTTCGCCCCATCTTGAGCCACCCCTCCCAGTTCTGGGCTCAACAGCTAGCAACTGCCCTTGCAGGAGGAGGCTGTCACTTCCAAAAGGGCCTGCCTTTATGTTCACCCCTCTGCCCACTGGAACGAGAAGGGAGAAGTCCCAAAGACCCACCCTGAGAGTCCCTAGGGCGAGTGGGGATGGGCTGTCACCTAACGGGAGGAGCCGGGGGTCCTGTGGCTGAGGTAGAAGGGCATGAACCACACTCCACCAATGGTGTGCCCGGTGCGGGACGTGGACGGGCCAGAGCCCTGAAAGCAGCCTTGTACAGAGTCATATCAGCATTGTTCCTGAAGGACTGGATAGCCTCCTGAAGTTTGTCTTCATCAAAAAGAAGAGTAAAAATGGGGGACTTCCTAAGTATGCCCCTCTCTACCTGCGAGAAAGTTGGTCTGAGGTGGCTCAAGTAGGCCTCTCTCCTCCAGGCCTGCAGGTCGGCAACAACGTAAGCGGAGTCCCTGCAGGTATCGATTAGCGCCATACGGACAGCTTTGAAGAGCTTTTCCTCCAAGTCTAGGAGATGCAAAGGGAGATTGGGAGATGCAAGAAGGTGTAAGGCTCCCAAACACCAATAAGAGTAGTTGAGAGCCACTCTTAATCTGGTGACTACCCCCTCCATCCTGGCAACATCTGGGTGTTCACGAAGAACGTGTGGCTGCCTGGCGCCCGATTTCAAAGCGCTGTGTAGGAAGGGATCGAATAAGGCAGCCTTCCCGTACACCACATGCCCTGCCACGTTGTAGAGTTTTGTGAATCTGCCCGAAGGGTAGCCAACTGAGGAAGGATTCTTCTCATTTGTCCTCAAGTATTCAATGTTGGCTTGATCCACAAAGAACTGGACAGGTTGCGCCCTACCGAGAAGGATCGTTCCCCCTCGTTCAGGTGTGACGTCGGTACCCGGCGCAACTGGACACTCAGGTAGAATCTTCGTATCCTTAGCATCCTCAAATACCAAGGTAATGTAATCCATCATACGATGGTACATGGCGAGGGTTTGAGGCAGGTGCTCATGCCTCTCACCCCCCCTCCGGTCCTGTCGGGGTCCAGTCCTGCAACTCTGGGTCAGGATGAGCTGTGTTAGGCCCAGAGGGCACCGAGACAACAGAGTCCTGCCCCCCAGAACATGAAGGGCATGGAGAATCGAGGACACGTTTAACAGTCAAATCAGGAAGGTGGGGCACAGCAGAAGAACCAAGAGCGACACTGTAAGGTATGTCCCAGAACGATCAGGAACATGAGGTGGGGCTGTGAGTGGCTCATGAGACACCGAAGCAGAGTCCCAAACACAAAAGAGGGACTGTCCACTAACCAGCGCAAAGCAGTGAGTTTGTTGGGCCGTAAGAGGGGTCGTGCGACACTGGGCCCCTATCGGCTGAATGGACAGAGGTGGCAGCTCCTGGGTAGGGTGTGAGCATGCCATCCCGAGGGTGCGGAGACATGGCAAGGGGCCAAGTGTCTTTCCCAGCCGGGCCTTCACCCAAGGCCATGGGGGAGGAGCCATGCTCACTGCACTGTCCCACCTCCCCTGTGTCCCCCACCCACCAACCGGTCCCAGGAAAAGGGCCTGGTTAATGGTCACCACTAAGGTGGGGTGGGACTTCTTGATCCTTCTAGCGTCGTCCTTTGGTGGGTACAAATGCTTAGAAGGCACCTCTAGCTCCCGGACAGCCCACCTTGGCCCCCTGACTTGATGTGACTGCACACATCTTTTTGCATCAGGACTCTGGGGGGACAGACACTGAACTGCATCAGGTCTCGGTCTGAGAACAAGGGCAGAGCTGGAAGAGGGGGCTTAGTAATGGTGGAAGGCACAGAACTACTCAAACCTCCTAACTGAGCAGCCAAAAGACTATTGACAGAAGCAAGTACCTTCTCCTGCCAAGACTTTAAAAACAAAGAAAAGTCAATAGCAACCAAAGCAGTAGCACCCTGCTGGGATGCCGAGTCCTCAGCAGAAAGCTCATCTCGGAACAAACTATCGTCCCGAAAAGAAACCTCAGAGCAGCCGAGAACGTCAGACTGAGCAGGGGAGACATGAGGGGTTGAGACCCTTGTCTCCGTAAGCGGAATCACCTCAACAGACAGCAAGAAGCCGAAGGCACTGGTGACACTGGGCCAAGATGGCAGGTCGCCGAGGGAAGATAGCACCCCCTTACGCCTCTGTTTCGCCTGAGCGTCTCTCCTGCGCCTCAAACTACACTGATATCTATAGGCGGCAAGGACTTTCTCACGAATCCAGTTAGCACATTCACTACACCTCTTATCTGGGTTGAAGAGTTCCCTGCACCTTACAGACTGAATGAGGGTCATGGAAGAAGTTACCTAAGACCTTGGCGCAGGCCAGAGTTGAACAGATCCGCCTAGCACACTTAACCAAAGCCTGCAAAGACGCTGGCGAAACCTCAAGAATCCAGATGATAGCTCAAAACACCCTTCTGAGCCGATGTGCGAGGCTCTGAGGGAGCTTGGAGGCTGGAAAGGTTGTCCCGCATGATGAGCGAAGAAAACACAAAGCAGAAAACACAAGCAGAAAAGCAGACGGAAGCGTGGTGAGTGTTAACCCACCACACGTCGAGAATGAACTGAGGCAGTGCGCTGCTGGGATAATAGCTGTGCACCAGCACATTGCCCAGGCTGTGCAGGGCACTGCACTGGCAGGTGTAGTACTAAAGTGGGGATTTTTTGTTCTCGGAAGAAATAAAGTGGAACAGTGGAACTGCTATTCTTTGTATGAAAAACAGGTCTCTGTGATAGAAATTTGTAGCTCTGTATGATATGGTGGGCTAAATCATCCATACCTAACACTTAAATTCGAATTTAAAAAGTAGAAGGAACTGACATATCAAGATAAACAGTGTGATGTGGCAGCACAGCTAACTGTACTCTGCCTATACCTAAATGTTCTTTAGAGAATGAAACAGCTATAGCTCTTCATTCTTATGACTTATGAAGATGGCTGCTGTAAAGTGCAAGGCAAATTTTCTTTCATGTCATTCATGATGAAGGCAGCTGGTACAAAAAAAAAGAGATTTAGTCTTATGTACCACAACACACTTGTTAAACCATCCAGCATAACAATTCTATCCCAACTTTTTGTCTCTTAGAGACTGACTGACCTACCACTTGGCTCCACACTCTGCAGGCTCTCATGGCAGACTGCAGTGCAGTTGGACAAAAAATGTTGGACAAAAAATCTTATCCTAACCTGACATCTTAAAATAACTTGCTAAATTACAATATGGGACCCACTACTTTATATGAAAGAATGAGATGAAACTGAATTCTTGAGACTGCAGGATGGGTTTTTAGTAATATCTCGTCATAATTTCAATAAATAAGCAAAAGTTAAGCCTCTATTACCAGTGGTGATTTATGCATACAACATAACAATTTGTAACTCTTGCCATTGACCAGATGCCAGTTCCATCATAGGTTAGAACCCCTGCCACTCCCTCTCACGGCTTACTTCCTTTAAGCCAATTTCAAAATATGTAACAAATAATGCAATTGATTAATTAATACACATACCTGGTTCCAATTTGATGACTTTGATAGCAGCAAACTCATTGGTGATCAGACGTTTTGCCTAGAAAAGAAAAAATTCAAAATAATTTTTGACTATATTGTTATTTGATTTATTATACCAACAAGGTTTAAAAAGTTTACACAATAATAATCTGGAATATGAAGAACAGAAAAGGAGACAAAGTCCATATAAATGAAAGTTAGGTTCAAATTCTGAAATTTATCCATAACAAGAAACTAACCATGCAATGCAGAAAATGAAAATTTTAAAAACAGAGATAATGATGGTGAGCAAATTAGCATTATATAGTCAGGTTGCAGATAATGGACAATATTCAAAGAATAATTGCATTGTATCCAATACAAGGGGTCAGTTCGTCTCCAAATCACTTCGATGCAGAGGAATTAAATTCTAACATGGAGGCAGTAGACACCTGCCAAAACGATAATTACTCCTAGTGAGGTCTAATAGCAGTGGTTCAGGGGGTTACTGTGAACTTACTATTAAAGCCAGCTGTGACCTCACTGAACATTTCCCTTTGTGTCTCACAGCACAAGAGGGCAGTCACAGCCTACCCTCTACAGATCCCAAATGACGCAATCATCAAAATGTATATAAGCTTTGTTTTTGCCACAGCCAGTCATGGTGGAATAGTGTTCGTCTACCAGCCACATCAACGGTAAGGTAACATTCATTGAAAAACCACTCTAAGACTTTGCTTACATACACAACTAATGAACTCTCACTGTTGGCATCACCTCATATCCTTCGCAGCAGGTGTTCACACATCACACACTCACTATTGCATTTGGGTGCAGAGCTACAGCATTTATCAATAAATGCAAATGATGATTGCTTTTCTAATGGTGTAAGCAGCAGGTTATAAGAAAATTCTACACTTGCCAAACATACAGGTATAGATCATATATCATTTAGGTGCCACTGCAGCTGGTGGGAATAGGGGTGAACTGCTCCCTTCCTCAATAATAGTGTTACCCTATACTATATTACATACTTCTCAGCAACTTGCTTCAGCCTATCCTAATGTCTGGCTTTTGAAAACTCCACATTAAAAAATAACTTAGAAGCTACACTATGACAGTTTGATGTACACTAGCACACTGCATGTCAGTGGTGACCTGGATATGTGATTAACAACTTTCAACTGTTAATTTTATGCATATTTATCTAATTTTTGTTGTCAGTCTTATCTTTATGAAAAGTGACTATAGTTCCAGTCTCTTTCAGCAGAATAATTGACTATGGACAATTTTGAACCTCCAAATTTGTTTAAGAGACACAGAATTCTCCTTGGAATCTGCATTGGAAGGACAAGTAAGATTTCAGACTTCCTCAGCATCAGCAGGAGGATGGTGGAAAAGATCAGAAAAGAACTGGAACATTCAGGATTCAATTATGAGGCAACATCAGAGAGTAAAACACATGATCGATGATCTGAAGCCATCCGAATACCAGAGTTCGTCATTGAAGTTCAGGAAATCATCGACAATGAACCAAGCCTGTGACCAGTTCCAAGGCCACCATTGAAGCCAAAGGCGGGTTTCACTGAGAGAGATTGATAGAACAAAGCTGCCATGGTACAGTGGAACCATGTCCTCTTTGGGGGCCGAAAGATCCCCAAGCACATGGGTTCAAATCTGGGTCACAGTCCAAGGCTTGATTGAGCATCCACTCTGGGTTCACAAATGGGTAGGCTTTCAGATAGGTCTCCATTAAACAGCCTCTTTTAGCCTATAAATTCCAATAAAAAGCCCACATTGTATAAATGAAAAAGTCATGAAAACAAACTAACCCAAGTTTTGTAAATACATTTTTTAAAAATTAAGCCACTGTGTTATAATTTTCCCAGATCAATTAGTGTCCACACCATGTGTGTGTCTGTGTGTGTGTGTGTGTGTGTGTGTGTGTGTGTGTGTGTGTGTGTATATAATATATATATATATATATATATATATATATATATATATATATATATATATATATATATATATATATATATATATATATATATATATAATTTCATTCTTATGTAAGACAGCAAACTGGCCAAGGGCAACAAAAAATTGTGATAAAATAGCCCACTGAAGTGCCATGTGGTAAAGAATTCATGATCAACTTGCTTTTTTTCAATTCTAAATTTTGATTGAAGAATGCAAAGGTATAAATGTAGTTTAGTGTGAAGGTCCCTTGTGATGGGAAGCATTCAGTGAAGTTACAGGTGAATTTGATAAGTTCACAGTACTCCCTGAGCTCGTGATATTAGACCTTATTGGGAATAACTTTCAGCAGGTGTCAACTGCCTCCTCCTCTTACTTTGAAATTAACTGCACAATCCGTATATGCTGGACTATAAGGCAACTCGGAGTATAAGACAATCCCCAATTTGGGGAGGAAAAATTTAGGTTTTGAGCAATTACTGGTATATAAGACAACCCCCTTAACGGTGGAGGGAGCTCCACATGGTTGGCTTATGGTAAGGGACTCCGTCACTGCTAATCCACAATATGAGAGGCTTGCATGGCGGTTGGTTCCCTCATTTGAGTACATTGTTACCATGGCAAAATTTACTGTCTTTGTTCTGCACAACTCCTGGTGTTTGTGAACTCCAAAATGACAGGAATATGGCCATGGTTTCTGTTAATGTGATTGGCAATTGATTATCATCATGGTGTGGTTGGAATCGTCTGTTTCACGTGTGGTGTAAGGGTGTCTCCAGATTCCCCCACTGTTGCCACTTCACCATAAATCACATGTTTGACTTACTCTCTAAACCCGCTTCATCTCTTTTACTTCTGTTTCGGTCTGTCTTTGTTTTTATATAAATTGGTTCATTACCAATTTCTAGCTTTTGTTCCATATCACCATTGAAGTAAAAATTAGGTATGTTTTATGTATAAAGATATCCCACCCCCATCCTAAACATCGCATATGAGCAGGGAAGCGTGACCTGACCGACACACCTCACTTGACCTGCCACACTACACAGAAAACACGCCTTGATAATGTCAACAATTGCCAGTGTGATCACCGTTTAAACATCCATGCCACCAGTAAACACAGACCACTAGAGAGGAGCTACCTGCTAAGCCAATGAATTGTGTGTATGTGTGTGTATGTGTATATATATATATATATATATATATATATATATATATATATATATATATACAGTAAACCCTCAATATATCGGATTTTTTAAAATTTTAATCGGGGGCTTCAAAAATATGCAGCGTGCATCCGGTCCAGTTTCCCACCAAATCGCCCCCCCCACTACTCCTCGATGATCGATCATCAGTCTTTGTTGTGCCGCAGTCAAGCGATCGATCTTTGTTTGTGTTATTCACTATCCTATTTGTACTTTATGATGGCTTCCAAAGGTAGTGCAGTGCCTTCTACATCGTCTGAAAAAGGAAAGAGGAAAAGTCTTAGCATGGGTGAGAAATTAAAGGTGATTGAGTTTTATGAAAAAGGCACCAAGAGGGGGGACCTCATGGCCCAATTCGATCTTAAAAGATCGACTCTCCATGATATTTTGTGGGGCAAGGACCAAGTAAGGGAAGTGGTAAAGAAAATTAAAGGTGGAAAGGCAAAGGAAGTGTTTCGTTCACGAAAACTCCACCATGAAAACTTAGATGAAGCAGTTTATAAGTGGTATGTGCAGCAGCGTGCTGAGGGGCTTCCTGTGAGAGGCGTGGACATCCAAAATGCTGCACAACACCTAGCAAACCACCTTGGGATCCAAGATTTTAGGTGGAGTGATGGCGGGCTGTGGCGATTCAGGAAGCAGCATGGCTTGGGGAACCGAGCCATCACAGGCAAGCTGCTGAGCGCCGATGCTAATGCTGTGGACCCTTTTATTACAAAACTGCACGAATTGATGGAAAAGGAAGGACTACATGAGTTCCAGGTGAACAATGCTGATGAAACTGGGCTATTCTGGCATGCACTGCCCAGAAATACCCAGACCTTCAAGGACATTTCAAGCCCTTCAGGGCACAAAGTGATGAAGAAGCGGCTATCAATGCTGGTGTGTGGAAACACAGACGGCTCACATCGTCTTAAACCTGTAATTGTTGGCAAAAGCAACAGGCCTCGCGCCATCAAGGACATCATGAACAGGCTGCCAGTGGAGTACTATGGGGCTCCTTCAGCTTGGTTCAGCCAGGATATTGTTGAAGAATGGTTTCAATAATACTTTGACCCAGCTGTAAGGAATCACCACACCAAATATGGAATAAAACCTGATGAAGTGAAAGCACTCCTAATGCTTGATAATGCCCCAGCTCACCCTTCAACATCCAGACTGTGTAGTAAGGATGGCTGCATAAAGACCCTGTTCCTCCCTTCCAACTCTACCTCAATGATCCAGCCCATGGATCAAGGCATCATTGAAAGTGCCAAAAGGCACTTTAGGAACATGTTCCTTGAGCAGTGCCTTGTTGTGGTTGAGGACAGGATGGATTTGCCAGGCTATGTTGACTGCAGAGCCAAGAAAACAAAAGAGAAATTCAAGGCTTACACAGTAAAAGATGCGATATTCAACTGGTCCAAGGCTTGGAAGAAGACAACTCTCAGGAATGGCTGGTGCAAGCTACTAAAGACCCCCAAAACTCCAGCAGTAGGCAAAGATGATTTTGAGGGGTTTGAAACTACAAGGATGGTGGACATGAAGCATCAAGCTGGACAGGGAGAAATTGAGCAGGAGGAGCTGGTGGACTGGGTGCAGGAGGACTTTAATGTACCTGGTTACCACTACATGACTGAGGAGGAGATCGCAGGCATTTTGCAAAATGAAACTGAGGAGGAGGAGGAAGAAGAGGATGGAGAGGCAACAGGTGGACAACGGGGTCCATCTCTGGCAGCTGGGTTGGAAGCCATTTCAACCTGCCTCAGACTAATTGATAATGTGGGAGAGCCCTTTGCTGAGTACTATGAAGTGCTACACATCATGAGAATGAAGGTTCTGAAGTTGCAGGATACCAAGAAGGTTCAACAAAAAATCTGGTCATTTTTCAAACCACTTGCCTCCCCATCACGAAAGAGGGAACATGTACAATCGGAGGAATTACTTGATGACAGGGAATAGAAGTAGCATACCAACATAAATACGGGTAAGTGTATAGTTTAATCAATTGTTTCATTGATTTACAGTTTTACACCTTATGTATTCCAAGAGGTCACATAAAAGCCACTCTTGGAGAATTATGAAAGCATTTACCTCAAGCGCAGTTCGTATTTAAATACCAGCGCGGGTGTGCCACGCCACGCTTTGCCACATGTTAGCTACTCCCGAACTAGAGTATCAGCCATACGTATTTTTTTCTACACATTTATTATTTCCTTAGATCATATATTAGAAATACCCAACGTGATTTCAGCACAAAGGACGATTCTTTATCAACCAACAATGCAAAGGGTGCATTGGGGGTGTGATGGTGGAGATACTGTGTGGATGGAGGTGGTGGGGGTGGCCAGCTGGTGGTAGCAGCGTGGACCGAGCCCCTGTTTGGGTGTCCAGTGGTGGAAGGGCAATATTATGCTGGCCCTGATGATCAATATCACTTTCTAAGGTTGAGTTTTGCCTTCCTTGAGATGTATCTGTCCCATTCTTTACACCAGCATTGGGAGCATATAACCAGAAGTAGGCAATGGAAAAGATGATTCAGTAGCAAGTAGTGTGTGTGTCAGCGGCGCGGCGGATCCAACTTCCCTTCACTATAGTAAAATTCTATCTCTTCCCCTATATACATATTTCTTACTTATATTACTGTCATACTGCAGGTTAAAAATACAATTAGATGTGTTATGTTATATGTAGCATACATTTACTTTGTTTACTTACTAGGTTTTGAAGATAAAAAAGGTTTTAGTGATTTTGTGTGTGCAGCAGGATAGGTTCTTCGGATACATCGGATAATCGGATATATCGACAAGGAGTTTCCCCAATTGATCCGAAACATCGAGGGTTTACTGTGTATATATATATATATATGTGTGTGTGTGTGTGTGTGTGTGTGTATATATATATATATATATATATATATATATATATATATATATATATATATATATATACACAGTAAACCCTCGATGTTTCGGATCAATTATTATGCAGGCACACACATGCTTATATCGTTTATGTGTGTGTGTGTGTGTGTGTGTATATATATATATCTATATATATATCTATATATATATAATATATTATATACACCACACACACACACACACACCATAAACGATATAAGCATGTGTGTGCCTGCATAATGAATTTCAAGGTAAAATGGCTTAATGTTCACCTCAGAATCATAGGTTTATATTTTATTACTGAAGTATAAGACGACCCCTCAATTTAGGCGTCTCAATATTGGCAAAAAAAGTTGTCTTATACTCCGGTATATACGGTACCTAACTTCCTCATATTGGAAACTTGAAAGGTTATATAAGACAGATTTCTATGGTTATAATGACTGTCCCTATGTTACAAATTTTATTGCTCTTCCCACCCCACATTTCCAAGACCACAACACACTGTTGGGTATCGAGCTTTGTTGGATATTTTTGTATACCTATATTTAGACATTAAATGAAAATGTGCCTTACAAAAAAAAAGATGTATAATTAATCTACTTTAATTCATTAGTCTTGAAAAGTATGAGGTTTAAGTATAGTCATAATTCAGAACAATAAGCTAGGTACCCTTACACCAAAAAAGATACTTTGTTCTGTGTACTAATGCCAGCTATGAATTGGTAGTCTCATTGTGAAGTATTCATTTTTATAGTTCCAACATAATGCTGCAGGTGAGGTTACCAATTATCTTCCCACATTAACCCACACCCCCGCACGTCCCTGCCACACAAAATAACCTGGGACACTCCGTAATTCATTCCACTCATAGTGCAAAGCTATATGTACCATGACTGTGTGACCTAACATAAGTTTGGGGTACAAGTCTAACCTATCACCTAAGGGCCCTCACGTGGGCTTTTAATGCCCCAGGTGAAGAAGACAGGTTGGGATCCCACCTTGTAAACATCGCCGTAGGTGCCACTGCCAATCCTCTGTATCAATTCGTATTCGTCCTGGGGGTTGCGGCGGCTTATATCAGAGGACAGGGCCGCCGCCGCCGCCCCGCCGCCGCCTGCCATCATGCCACCCCACACCCACTTCACACCTTCACGGACTCTCACTAGAAATTGTGTTCAGCTGACGACCTTTGAGACAATCCTTCTTCAATTGACTGTTCCACTGTCTGGGAACGAACCAAGGGGACGGGGAGGGAGGGCAGGTACTCGGAACGAACCACAGGAGCAGTGGCTGTCGGAACGCAGAACGGGTCACAGGCAGAGGAGCCGAAACTACGCCGAAACTGTCATATTAATGCTGGATTAAATCTGGATAGAATTCACAACTTGTACCGAAATTAGTACAAAGAAATCACCATAAATAGTAAGGGTCTCTCTCTCTCTCTCTCTCTCTCTCTCTCTCTCTCTCTCTCTTAATGTAAGTATCTCATTAATTAAGAATAATCTATTATATAAACGTGTAGAAATTTACCCTAAATATCGCTTTGTCATTAATTCAGCTCTACGTTGCAATGCTGCATGGTTTATATCCCACGAAAGGTATTAGGAACAAGGAAGCTGAATGGGAGGTGACGGCACGATGTCACAAGAGTTAAACCAAGGATTCTAAGAAGGATACCAGCTGGAGGGCGGGAGGGCTCTGGGAACGCAGGATCACACGGAGTGTGTGGAAGTGAAGCATGATCTGTGGGAATGACTGCAGACAGCGCCGTGATGAGGTTCTCCTCGGATGAAATCATGACAAATATGAGTCATAACTGATCTCAGATGACTGACGGTCTCTGAGCTCCGATATCCCCTGTTGAACTATTCAATATTATTTACATTAGATATCTGCCAAAAGAGAAGTTGACAGTTAAAACCTATATTTATTTTCCATACTCTAATGTGAATCAAATATCCTGAAAGTGCTGATCTTGCATTTTTATTGTTTATAAACGCCAAAAAGGTGAGATGAGAGAGTGCCAGTTTGTCGACTTTGGCTTCACATCTCAGGAAAATACATTAAGGAGAGAAATGTTTTCTCTCATGCTATATTTTTCTTGCGAAGCTTTTTCATTACCCAACTCGTGCATAAAGTTACTTTGACACGTAACTGCTTTCATAACCGTAGGTAAGTCACGGTAAGGATGAAGTAATTTTTGGCTCGTTTATCGCTTAACTTAACTTCATAAATAGCCCATTAGCGAAATGGGTTATTTATGAAGCTCAGCCACCAGATGGCTCTACAAGTTAAGCGATAACCGAGCCAAAAATGACTTCATCCTTACCGTGATTTACCTACGGTTATAAAAGCAGTTACGTGTCAAAGTAACTTCATGCATGAGTTGGGTAATGAAAAAGCTTCGCAAGAAAAATATAGCATGAGAGAAAACATTTCTCTCCATAATGTATTTTCCTGAGATGTGAAGCCAAAGTCGACAAACTGGCACTCTCATCTCACCTTTTTGGCGTTTATAAACAATAAAAATGCAAGATCAGCACTTTCAGGCCTCTCTAGGTATCTGATTCACATTAGAGTATGGAATATAAATATAGGTTTTAAGTGTCGACTTCTCTTTTGGCAGATATCTAATGTTAATAATATTGATTAGTTCAACAGCGGATATCCGAGCTCAGAGACCGTCAGTCATCTGAGATCAGGTATGACTCATATTTGTCTTGATTTCATCCGAGGAGGACCTCATCACGGCGCTGTCTGCTGTCATTCCCACAGATCATGCTTCAGTATCCCCGCTTCCACACACCCAGTGTGGTCCTGCGTTCCCAGAGCCCTCAAGCCCTCCAGCTTGAAACACACCTTGCTGCTGGTCTTGGATTAGGGACAGCCTCCTGAATTTTAAGTGGCAAGATTTGCCTCACTTTGATATTCGTCAAAATAGAGACTGATACACTCTAAACGAGTACTTTTCTAGCTGAAGAGTGCACACTGATTATGCTAAACGGATGAACAACACAATATTAGTTTAATCTTATTCATAATCGTAAGAACAATGTGAAATGGAATTGGCAGATGTTAAACATTCTGGCCCTGGTTTCTCAAGATACATCACGGTAAACGATTTCCAAAGTACTGCTAAAATGCTATTATATTACTTCACTAATACATAATGATACGATGCCACACAACTGCTTGGTTAAGTACAGAAAAATCGCAATAGTTAATATCTTGCTTGGCTCAGCTATCTCTTACCGGCCAGTGACATCTGGTAGCCGTTTATTTTCATAAATAGCCCATTGAAGAAAATGTTCATGCCGTCAGCTGACACTAGAGGGCAGCAGCAGTGGAGAGTAGTGAAAGGAAGGGGGACCCCTGGGCCCGGCCAGCTGTTGACGCCACACAACTGCAACGCTCCACCACCACATTCATCTTCCCACCTAAGATTCAGGAGACTGTCCCTAATCCAAGACCAGCAGCAAGGTGTGTTTACAAGTTGACATGTTTCAAGCTAGAGGGCGGGAAGGCTCTGAGAACGCAGGACCACCACCAAGGGGTGTGTGGAAGTGGGGATACTGAAGCATGATCTGTGGGAATGACAGCAGACAGCACCGTGATGAGGTCCTCCTCGGATGAAATCAAGACAAACATGAGTCATATCTGATCTCAGAAGACTGACGGTCTCTGAGCTCGGATATCCGCTGTTGAACTATTCAATATTATTAACATTTTGAAGGGTAGAAGGTAAAGGCAGAACTCCTGCTGCTTTACTGGGTAACCGTACAGGGGAGCACACCCTTCCTGTAGAGAGGTAACTGACCAACTGTTTTGGTGGGGAAACACCACCTTGGGTCTCACCCTCTCTGAGTTGCCAGATGCCACTATCCTACAACTCCCTCCTTTAAAAAGATTGCGGGCAGGCAATCCTTGCTGAGTGCAATCGTATAATGAATACAAAATAATGGCACTCCCAGACAGAAGAGAAAAGAACAAACAATTAATCCCCGATGATACATTGGTGACATACATTGCTCAACAATAAAGAAAATATGCTAAAGAAATACATCATAGCTCCGTGTATGCCCGTCTGTAAATGTGTGTCTGTGTGTAGTATGTAATTCACTGTCGCGGTCGCCTGCTGGTTACCCAGCCGGCCTTTACCCTACGGAGAGAGCTCAGAGCTCATAGACCGATCTTCGGGTAGGGCTGAAACCACATCACACACTACACACCAAGACAGCGAGGCCACAACCCCTCGACTTACATCCCGTACCTACTTGTTACTAGGTGAACAGGGGCTAGATACACATTAAGAGGCTTGCCCATTTGCCTCGCCGCACCCGAGATTATATGTGTATGTATGTGCGTGTATGTGTGTGTGTAAGACTGTGTATTACACAACATAGTTCTCAAGACATCATGGCGGCCGCGTCTGTCTCTTATCTGGGGCACGCACTTGAGGTTGTTGGATGAGGCTTGGTGGCTGAGTTGTGTTGGCCAACTCCTGGCCTGTGGTACCTGGCCCGTCCATTGATGGAAGCGTGTGGTAGGGCCTCAGGTGTTCCCTAGTCCTGAGAGATACCCGCCCGCTACCATCCAACCGTATGAGATATTGCCTGCTTCCTCTGTCCTCCACGACCGTCCCTGCCCTGTTCCATGTCTTGGTGTGTTGATCCTGCACCAGCACTCTGCCACCGGGGAGGAGGGGAGGACTGGCGAGTGTTAGCACGCTCTTGTAGCACTCTCTCAATATGTCGCCCCATTTGACGCTCTCGCTCACGTAGCGTCTGGCCCCAGAACCTGTCGACTTTCAGCCTGCACGTGACGGCTGACTCGCCATCCCGCAACTGTCGGCCCATTGCCAGCTGCGCAGGTGACCTGTCGATGTCCCGGAGTGGTGTGTTGAGGTACTGAAGAAGCGCGAGCGACGGCTTGTCGTTGTTGAGGCTTCCATCAGCCCCAGTGTTGCCACGCAACACTCTCTTGGCCGTCTTCACCGCTGCCTCTGCTCTGCCCTTTGATTGTGGGTAGTGGGCTGATGACACACAAGTGCTCACCCCCACTTCCTGAAAAATGCCCGCATTTCCTCGCTCCCAAGTTGGTTCCTCCATCCATGGAGAGCTGTTCTGGAGCGCCCCAGCGGCAGAAGTACTGCCGTAGATGGTCTCTGATACCACTCGAGGCTGTACCCTCTGTCAAGTGTGAAACCTCCAACCACCCCTTCAGTCGGTCTGCATATACCAGGTAGTGGTGCCCCTCTAGTTGACAGATGTCAGCCACTGTCTGTTGGAAGGGGTAGCAGGGGGTTGGAGTGAGTAGTAGGGGCTCTGGAGGCTGAGACGGTGCTTGGGTATTGCAGGTCTTACAGGAGGAGCGGTGGTGACGCAGGTCTCCCTCGATGCCGGGCCAGTAGACCGTTTGTCGCGCCCTCCTCAACATAGAATCGATGCCTTGGTGACCTGCGTGGAGGTGTTCTGCCACCTGCTGGCGTAGGTTGTCGGGGATTACGAGGCGCGGGTGGTTCTGGTCGTAGGCATACGTCACTAGGCCTTGTGTTGTGCCCAGCCTGTCTCTGACACCGTAATACGGCCTGAGACAAGCCAGTTCCTGAGCCCTCTCGGGATGCCAGTCATCAACCAGCACCTTAGCCACCAGCAGCTGGTAAACGGGGTCGTCCTGTGACGCCTGGAGCACCATGCCCTCATCAAGGGTGAGGCTGTCGCTGAGGTCTAGGGCTGCCACCACGGATGCAGCCACAGCAGCCACTAGCTCCTTGTCTTGTTCCTCGTCTCTCGTGTCTGGCAGCGCCTTCATTGTTGGGTATCTGGAGAGAAAGTCTGCAGCGCAATTTCTCTTACCAGGAAGGTAGCGGACGGTGAACCGATGCTGCAGAGTTTGCTCCTTCAGGCGAAACAGGCGTGGATTGATGATGTCCGTGAGAGCCCTGTTCCCCAACAATCCGACCAGCGGGCGGTGGTCAGTTACCAGTACCAGATTAGGGCACCCCAGCAGGAAGAGTCGGGCCTTACGGAAGCACCAGGCCACTGCGAGGGCCTCTCATTCAATTGGACCGTAGCCTGCCTCCGCCGCGGTGAGGTGACAGCTGCCACATAGAGCCAGGCGCCACCCTCCTTTGCAGCAGAATGGTGCGTCAGCCGTCACACAGGAACAGTACTGCTGGAGAACCACGAATCCGATCCCTTCCTTACTCCAGTCAGTGATGGCGACCGTGGGTCTAGTTCGGTCATAGTACGATAGTCCGTCCTTGGCCAGCTGGCAGATGGTGTCCTTAGCCTGCCGCAACTTCAGCTGGAGCTGTTCATCCCAGTAGACCTTTTTTCCTGCAGGCTGCTTGAGAAGGTCCCTGAAGGGAGACATAACAGGGGCAGTGGCCAGGAATGGCGCCAGCTGATTAACAAACCCGAACCAGGACCTCACGTCCGTGATTGTGGGCTGCGCCGGCATGGTGAAGTCTTGGATGGCTGCCAGCCTGTCATCTGTCGGCTTGTACTCTTCCCATCCAAGGTGGAAGCCCACGAACTCCACTTCGCGGCGGCAAAACCCGAACTTCTCTGGTTCGAGGGTGATGCCTTTCTTAGCACACAGTTCTAGGAAGTCATATGTGTGCCAGAAAGTCCCCTCGATGCTGGAGTCGTAAAGGAGTGTGTCATCAACACACTTGTGCTTGTGAGGGAAGTCAGCCACGGCATCATCAAACCTCTTGGTGTAGGCGTCGGTTACAGAACAGTGGCCCATGGGCGTGCGGCAGTATTGGTACCGCCCCCATGGTGTGATGAATGTTGTCAGATGTCTGCTTTCCTCCTCCAGCTCGACCTGATGGAACCCCCAGTGTGCGTCGGCCACGGTCTTGTATGAATGCGGGGGTACATCAGACACCATGTCGAAAGGGGCCGGGGTGTGGTGTGTCTCCCGCAGGCAGCAGGAATTTAGTTTCTGGAAGTCGACTGTCCTCCTGGGCTTCCCAGATTTCTTGGCAACCACAACCATCCGGGCACGCCATTCAGCAGCCTCTCCCGCGGGCACCGGACGAATCACCCCTCTCTTCACGTCGTCGTCGAGCTATTTCTTTACTTCGTTGCCCAATGCTTGGGGACAGAGGCTGGTGTGTAGCAGGTGTGGGGTCGTGCGCCTTCCTTGAGGTGGATGCGGTGTGGGGGGCCCTGCATCACCCTAAGCAGATATCTGTCCGTGTTGAAGGTTGAGGACGAGAACTGTCGTAGAAGCCACTCCTCGAGACGTGCCACGTTTTCCTCAAGAGGTTGGAATGGCATAGAGGTGGGTCTTGCCGGGATGTCACTGCTGCCGTCGCTGCCGTCCTCACCCACCAGCCCCATGCTGGCGACCAGTGGCGATGGTTGAGGAAAATCCGCGTGGACGAGACCAAGGTCTTTGCAGGTAGTGAATGACAGGTACATACACTCCACGGACTCAATGAAGTAAATCTCTTGGACGGTGGAGTGCCCGGAGAAGCTGATGCGGCACAGTGCCGCGCCCAGGCAGGTGAGGGGAATCTTCGCCAGGTCTCGGATGGCAGCCCGACGCTTTAACTGCGCAGGTTGAGAGGCAACTAGAGGCTCCTCCTCTTCAGTGACGTCATCTACGGTGACGTCAGCCGCTGCGATCGCCCTTTCCCGCTTGAATTTTGCCGCGTCACGCTAGGCCGCCTCAAAGGTGGAGCAAAAGCTACGTAGGCTGTCAGCATGCTTGAAGGCGTCGCACTGGCGGAACACTTCCTGTTTTAGGGCAGGGTCGTGCAGGCCCACCATCATCTTACGCATGAGCATGTACTCTGACATGTCACTACTGCAGTCCACTGAAATCCACATTCACGGGCCCCTTGAGCGCACCGGGTCATGTATACTCCCACTGACTCACCCGGGGCCTGGTATGTGCTGAAGAAGTCCGACCATCTCACGGCCTGGTTCGCGGTCTGCAGCACGAGTTTCTCGATGGCATCCAGTGTGGCCTTGGGCTCCAGGGCCTCCCACTGTCCCGTGTCGAACCTCGCGTCCAGGGCACACTGGAGGTCAGGGACACAGAGCAGCTGTATGTGCAGCACGGCCTCCTGGTCAGGCCATGCAGCTAGCCGCAGCCACGCCTCTACCGAGAGGCGCCAGGTTCGGAATCCTGCGGGCGTCATCTCCATCCTGCACTTCTCTGGGGTGGCAGCCGCAGGACGTCTGTTGCTCTGTGGGCGGTGCGTCATCAGGGACGCCATACCGCTGAGCAGGCCCACCAAATTAGGCCCTGCTATGGCAGGGCGCCATGCTGTCCTGACCCCATTCCCTCGGGGTGTTGGGGCTCCTGGGCGGCGTGGTTTGGGCATTGTAGGTGTAGGTTAAGATCCTACTCACTGCGCCATGAAGGGTAGAAGGTAAAGGCAGAACTCCTTAGGCTGCTTTACTGGGTAACCGTATAGGGAAGCACACCCTTCCCGTAGAGAGGTAACTGACCAACTGTTTTGGCGGGGAAACACCGCGTCGCTTCTCACCCTCTCTGAGTTGCCAGATGCCACTATCCTACACATCAAATATCCGCCAAAAGAGAATTTGACACTTAAAAGCTTTATTCATTTTCCATACTCTAATGTGAATCAAATATCTAGAGAGGCCTGGAAGTGCTGATCTTGCATTTTTATTGTTTATAAACGTCAAAAAGGGTGAGATGAGAGTGCCAGTTTGTGAACTTTGGCTTCACATCTCAGGAAAATACATCAAGGAGAGAAATGTTTTCTCTGCTATATTTTTCTTGCGAAGCTTTTTCATTACCCAACGCGTGCATGAAGTTACTTTGACACGTAACTGCTTTTATAACCGTAGGTAAATCACGGTAAGGATGAAGTCACTTTTGGCTCGGTTATCGCTTAACTTGTAGAACCATCTGGTGGCTGAGGTTCATAAATAGCCCATTCCCATACCTTTTTAAGATCACATCTACGCATAATCTCAAAGAGTGGAATATACATGATACATAATCCATCAATGCAGAATATAAAATATGAATAATTAAGCACAATTCCCACACAGTTTAAGATAACATTTAAGCAGTGCAAAGGATCCAATAAGCATAGCATCAAACATAAGCCATAAACATGCAACATCCTTTTGATGTAAATCTCAAAAATTTTAATTATCAAACTATGCTGCACAAATTTCTTATAATATTTCAAAGGACATATTATAAAACGATGCAAAGATGAACTTTAAAAGAGAAAATTCTAATGTACAACAAATTATTCAAATATCTATCTATTTATAAATCTATATACCAAGGGTTTTTCCAACTGTAAAAACCGGGTAGCTCAGGCAAGGCCCGTGGTACAGTGAAACCAAGGATATTATAATCAAGGATGAAGTGATCGAATTGGCAAAATTGAGGAAAATGTTCATGCCGTCAGTGCACACTAGGGGGCAGCAGCAGTGGAGAATAGTGAAGGGGAGGGCCCAAGGATATTATAAGCAAGGATGAAGTGATCGAATTGGCGAAATTGAGGAAAATGTTCATGCCGTCAGTGCACACTAGGGGACAGCAGCAGTGGAGAGTAGTGAAGGGGAGGGGGACCCCTGGGCCCGGCCAGCTGTTGACGCCACACAGCTGCAACACTCCACCGGCACCACCACTTTCAAAATGTCCCCAGGCACAGCAACAACAAGGAACAGTTCTTGCTGCTTTTGTGGCGAAAATTGTGCAACTTGTCCACGGATGCGCCTTCATCTGTTCCCTAGAAACACTAGAAGGTATGTAGTGATAGATAATGATAAGTCAATAAATATGACACATTTAAATAAAAAAAACATTCTATATATCGGAGTATCTGCCTCACTGAGGAAACGTTAGATAAATGAGGCGTCCAGAGTCAGAGGGGCGAACCGACCAAAACAAAAAGTGGGAGAAAAACGCGGTCAAAGTTTTGCAACTTTAATTCTATCGTATTTTTGTATGTAAACGCCTTATTATTCAATACTACATCTAATATACTAAATTTGTACCCGTTTAATCTTCTGAGACCAGAGAAAATCATCTAAATCAATTTTTAATCTGTAAAAAAACGAGTATAAAATTACCCACATTTTCTATTATAATAAAAATGCAACATAGACATAAAAAAAAACATATGTAATAAAATGCTTGCAAAAAGATAAAAATAAAGTTATAGAATACCCATTTGCAGATTTTAATTCCTAATGCCTTTAATTGTTAGTCAAAAAAAAAAAAAACGAAAAGTTGGGATTTTTTCTTTGTTATCACTGAACTGCGGAGGTATTAATAACATTATTTAATAATCTTAATGCTATAATTAATTTGATTAGGTACTCACCATTGTGTGGAGTGGTCAGAAGGCTTGTGGTGGTGGTAGTTTTGGGTGGGGGTGGTTGGGGAGTAACCCATTCAGCACAGGTTGGAGACAGAAAACAGGCATAGATAGGTGGATGATAGAGTGAGAGATAGATAGATAGATAGATAGAGAGAGAAGGTAGGGAGAAGAAGATGGTGGGGAAAGGAGGAAAGTGAGAAATAGATAGATAGATAGAGAGAGAAAGAGAGAGAGGTACTGAAGGGGTTACAGGGCAGCTGGGAGCCGTGGCGTGGTTGCTATGGGCCGTGTTATTGGTCGAGCGAGGAGGTAAATACAATGCCGCGCGCTGATTGGCTGGTCGGGCGGGAGGAGGTTCGCCTCTCTGTTTCTACGAAATCGGAGTTGGTCGGCCGGCCAGACGCGAAAAAGTAACCCAAACTAAACCTTCTATTACTCCTCTATAAGATCGCTTTTCGTGTTGTAACTTGTATACACATAGAGAGGAGGGTTAGGCCCTTCGTGATCGGTAGCTAACTCCAAACCGATAAGTGGTCGGTTCGCCCCTCTGACTCTGGACGCCTCAAATATCGTTAAAACATTTACAAATGTAGCCTAACCTTATCCAGATTGTTCTAAAGGTTGTGACATAGGGACTGGTTTTATTGTTGAGTTGAATTTTATTGGCGCTGACACACATTTCACTATTTCACTTGTCGACGAATGCAGTGGCTCCAACGCAAGCTGACTGGAAAGACCACCACCCTGTTGTTACCATGGGCGAGGCGACACGTGGAGCAGCGAGCCTCCCTCGCGTTTAGCACATGGCCGCAGTAGCAACAACACACTGTGGGCCCCATTCTGGCCCAGGGCAGGCGACGAGGCAGCACGAGGTAGGAGCTGCAGGGCCACTGGGCCATAGACGCGCGCCCCGACACACACTTAGCTGTCCAGGGTCTTCAATAGTGTGTGTGTGTTCTATCAATAATTTTGTTATGTGAATTCAATGACTATTTTTGTCACAACATTGCAAGTATGAAATTCAATGCTCAGGAGGCCTTAAAATTCTGTATACAGTTTCAGAATTAATCTAGTCATAATGGCTATTGACTTTATGTAACCGATATTACACAATGAAATATATTAATCTATATGTATATGTATCAATGTACCTATGAATGAGTACGACTATGAATGAATACGACTAATATAAGAAAAGGAGGGCGAAAAATTAAGCAAAACAATATAGCCATCCCTTTTGAAACAGAGAAAATTGGTTCTATTCTCTATCTTTAGCCTCCGTCAGTGGCCACTGTGGCGCCATGACCTTTCCTCCAAGGTAAAATTCAGGGCTTGGTATCCTTCTTAGAGAATCCTTGCCCCAGACTTACTTAGAGAGGCAGGAAGACAAGGCAAGGCACAACTTCCTTACTTTACTGGCACACAAGAGTAAATACAGGATGGCACACAGTACTTATACCACAACACAAACAGGGCAGGAACGCGTCCTCAGGGAGAGCGGGGCAGGCTGGCGTCCTCTCACACTCCTCCTGGGCTACAACTTGCTCCACTGAGCTCACCCTCCGTTCGCCCGGCCACCAATTGCTGAGTCGTCAAAAGCCCCCTCTCCTCTGTGTCGCTCCTCTGGCCTCTCTCCTGTCCGAGACGCGTCTCTTCTACTGGCCAATCAGGCACAAGATATCCACCTGACCGCAAACTCCAGCCCTCACTACCACCTCTGCACCAATGTCATCATTGCCAATCTGGTAGCATTGCCAACGCTATCTTCACACTAGGCCCCACCGCAACACTACCCTCCCCCCACAAAATAGTCGTCCTCGACTATTCATACCCGCTCCTCACCTGTAGTAGCTCCACCACAGGTCTTTTCCTCGGTCTGAGGGTATGAGACACAGGCAGTTCACTCACGCTCATCCTCTGCTGTCCCCTCACGCGCGCTCTGCTATCCACCCATCGCAGCCTCGTCCTCCACCTCGATGTCTGAGCCTCTCCACCTGCCGATGCTTTTCCACGTCGCTGGTGTTTCTCCACCTTGCCGCTGCAACGCCGCCACAGCCTCAGGCGACGTCTGTGGTAGCTCCTCCCCAGGTGGTCGTCCAGTAGCCTCAGGGAGGTAGCAGCGGTTACCTCAGGGCATACAAATCCGTGCCCTGGCGACATCCACCGCCATCCTCTCCCAGGGAGCACCAAACTGGTACCACCTCAGCGCTGCTCTGGTACGTCCCTCAGATTCCTTCTCGGCGAAGTAAACGTGGTACAGCTTGCACCACTCCACCTCATGCCCCATGGCAACCCAGCACAGGCGTCGGCACATTGTCTTCCTGTGCCCCAAGTGCTCACCAGAGACACCAGCATGCGCCTCCTCCAGCAACTCAACCTGCAGGGAGAAAGGGTTTACCAACAGCCACGTGTGCTGTGTCGCTGCAACCTCCACGCCCTTCTGCAACACGTCGTCTTGTACGTGCCGCGTCTCCCCCTGCTACATCAAGTCTTCGATAGCAGGAATTTCCAGCAAGAATTCCTCCTTGCACGGCTGCTCCTCGCCTTCCTCCGTCCACCTCAACAACACCGGGTGGACATGCTGCCCACCGTCTCGCTGCGTGCCAGCCTCGCTCTGCCCCGATTTCCTGCTTTAATTCACTTGAATCCTGTGCCATTTTCTGTGCCAACTCAACGAATAAGTTTTCCAGCCTTTTCGAGTCTGACTCACTACCTTCCGGCTTCTCACTGCCTCTTGAGTCTAAGTCCGCCATGGTGCCTTGTACCCGGCAATCTCGCTACCGCTAGCCAAACTATCCCAAAAAAAACTCCTGACACCACTTTGTTTTTTATTTGTTTCACTTGATTTCTGCTGCAGATACATCATTACGATGTTTCTCCATCACTAAAACAGCTTGCCACAGGTCCTACAAGTTTGTGGGAGAAGAGGGAACTCAGAAATGTGTGGTTTGCCCCGCAGCAAAGTGGCCGACACAAAATCATATAGAACATCACTAATTTATTCAGACACATTACCTTGCTAATAATGATGTCCTTGTGTATGTCTTCTGCTTCTACAATGACTAAAACTGAAGGGAACTGATAAAAACTTTAAGTAAAACAAGACAGAAGTAGAGGTGACGATCAACAGAGAGACGACTATCAAAACAAGTCACAAGAGGAAGAAGAAGAAGTAAAGGGCGGAGTTTAGAGGGAGCGGGGAGACAGGAGGGTTTGTGATTGGTTAGCCGTTTTGTGTCGGGGGTTGTGATTCGCTGGGGTCTGTGACGTCAACATGGGCGGGAAATCTCGATCAGCTGCCTCTGTGTCCACTGAAGAGGAAGAAGTTACACTTAGCTTTCTGAATCCCAATGTGAGCATAGTGTAAGTAGCCAAAACTTTCGAAGGTTGTGGAGAACTTACAACTTCCTAACACCTTACTCTTTCTGAATCCGGGCCCGGCCACCAATTGCCGAGTCGTCAAAAGCCCCCCCTCTCCTTTGTGTCGCTCCTCCGGCCTCTCTCCCGTCGGAGACGCATCTCTTCTACTGGCCAATCAGGCACAAGATATCCACCTGGCCACAAACTCCAGCCCTCACTACCACCTCTGCACCAATGTCATCATTGCCAATCTGATAGCATTGCCAACGCTATCTTCACACTAGGCCCCGCCGCAACAATATATATATATATATATATATATATATATATATATATATATATATATATATATATATATATATATATATATATATATATATATATTGAGGCAGTGATGAAAACACTCAACAAAAGTTTTCTCTTTAATGAGAAAGAAGCTGCAGGAGTAAGCTTGTGTCGGCTGCAGGTACAGGGTGGGGCAAGGATATTATAATCTCTTAGAATCCTTGGGGTGGGGAGTGGCGGTGACCAAGCCAGTGCTCGTCCAGTCTCGCTCTGCCCGCCCCACACGTCACCACCTGCCTTGACCGTTCCGTAGGCTGATGCCATGGCAGCTCCATTCGTTCCACCTGAAGCCTCTAACAGAAAACAAAACCCGAATCCCCGACAATACACGAAACATCCAATTAATAAATAGTCATTACATTACACTCCCCCCTGTTATACTAAACACATAAGTCACACACACGAGGTATCCTTATTCTTGATGAACGCCTTGGCAGTATGAGGTTGGCATCAGCATCGTCGTCCGAATCGGATTCTTCCTCCGCATCTCTTGCGGGAAGCTGAATGAGAATGTCCTCGTCCTCTTTGTCAGTGGCAAAGATTCTATCTGCAGAGGCAGGCGTGGCACAGCGGTGAATATGTTTGATGTGGCGAGGAACACCATTGATTTCGACAGCCTGATCTGACACTACTCTCGTAACCAGGCCTCTACTGTACCAACTATCACATCGAGCATTAGGAGGTCTTACCCACACTTCGTCTCCTACTTGGTATGGGTTTTCCACCTCTGCTTCATCCTCTACACAGTGATCGAGGCCGCGAATCCTCACGGGGTATCGGTAGAGTGTGTTTGCAGGAGCGGTAGCTTGCGTACTGTTGTCCCGAGGTGTAATGTTGTATAGATACACTGCTTCTGCAATCTCACATCCCTTCCTTGCTGCTATTACTTTCATGGTACGATGACACCTTTCAGCGATACCATTCCCGGAAGAAGCATGGCACACCGGAAACGAAAACGTACACACCATGAAGTCAGCAAACACTCTGCTGCGGAATGCTGTATCATTATTTGTTAATAGTTCTTCTGGTGCACCCCGTTCATAAAACACCGCCTCCAAATTCCTGATGACACTTGCACTTGTCTGTAGTCTTAGTTGATGCCACACAGCGAACCGCGACGGTCCACATTCAATGAGAGTCAAATATGGCAGTCCTTTATAATGCGTGATGTCCATTGCTACTCTTTGCCACACACTATCCACTTCCAGGCTTCCCTTCTGCCACTTCACAGGCGCTGGATCAATGGACTGCCACGCATCACAGTTTGCGACGACATCTCGCACTTGTCGTCTGGTGGCTGCCGAGTATACGCGTTTTGCAAAATACAGGGTGCGTCTCACGCCTGGATGTCCCGCGGAATGATGTATGTCCGCGATTCCGTCGCTAGTCGCCTCGATGCCAGCTGCACACATGGTCTGTTCAGTTGTAAGACCCTTGATAGCTGCGTCCAGTTCAGCCATGTTTATGTGACAAGAGTCATCTTTGCAAAGCCAGCTGGCGTCTTCCACGATGCACCTGCCAACTTCGACAGCAACACCAAGCGCAACAGAACTGGCGTCTATCCACACCTTCGCCTCCTCTCCACTCACGTCCCATCACCCTCGCACTGGATCATTCCTCCGTACTCTGCTTACAGTCTCTTCCAGGAACACCTTTAGCCGCTAGTCATCGATCACCTCATCCCACGTCCCAGTGACATGATTGGTTCTCCTTTTAATGTAGGCTGCAGCCACCCTCAGCCAACCGCTCACAGGGTAATGGCCCACAAGCTTGCCACAATAGGAGAACACAGAACGGCGCGTCAGCTGACTTGGCACATCTCCTAGTTTGTTGTCTCTTCTCCAGACAAACTTTCCCCTTCCTTCAGGACCCTCAGACCCAACACTCGTGCTCCGTCAGCGACTCGTTCCTGTGGCTTGCTTGTAAGCCCGAAGTTTCGAAGATGTGCTTCGACACGGGTGGCCTTGACGATATCTTCGTTCACAAGGATGTCGTCGATATAGGCTGAAGTTCCCTCCTTTACGTTTGAATCTTGTGAGAGCACACAGTCTATGACAGCCTTCATGATCAGCGGAGCCACATTCAGGCCGAAACCGAGGCCAGTAAAGCAATATCTCCGGCCCTTGAAAATCACAGTTTGGTAAGGCCACAGAAAGTAGTGAATCCGAATTTGCAAACACGCCTTGGCCAAGTCCAACACAGCAACATTTGTCCCCTGCCGACGCCACCCTCGCAGTCTTTCAGCACAAACATCAGAGTCCGCTGTGAAGGCGTCGATGTGCTGATTTAACTCTCTAAAGTCCATAACCGGGCGTAGGTTACTTTGTTCTTGTTATGCTGTATTACCTCCATCAGAGGAATCAAACCCTTGACTGGTCCGTATTTATCTTCATCGTATGGGAGCAACCACTCATCTTCGATCCATTTCAACAACTTCTTCTCATACATCTCTCTTGTCTCGCGTGGTATGTGGTACGATTCTACCTGATTCTCTAAAACACTTGGTTGTTTTCCGTCCGACCACTTCCACTCCGCTGTTCAGGAATTAGCTACAGGATCGTAAGTAGCTCTGAAGTCGTGCTCTTCAACTCCCAGTGCTGTGACAGTAGCCCCACAGACCGTAGGTTCTTCTATTCCAAAGCGCACGCCACTCTGAGAGTCACCCATAACTCCCCCCAGCGCACTGATGCCATCCATACCAAGAACAAACGTGAATCCAAGAGGCTTTGATGTAGTAACAGTCACATCGACGACAGTAGAAGCCCCGTTGCTAAGATGGAGGAGGGCTGTGCCTGTGCCTTCGCACCTCCACTCGTTCCCGCTTATGGTTATCATGCCAACAGGGTTCTTTTTCCACTTTTCACAGTACAAAACATGAGCAATGCTTTGTGACCACCCGGTGTCCACTAACACTCTTCGCTGCACTCCCCTCACATATATCACAACACTTGGGAACGCCTCGCTCACTGATCTCCTGGAGAGGAGGCTGGAAGCGATGTGGCCCAGCTGGTAACACTTAATTTGCCTAAAGGCACGACCTCCATTGCCTCGAACCACTTTTTCTCTGTCCTGCTTATAACCCTGACGGCGAACCAAACAGTCACTTGGAAAGTGATTAGGACCACCGCACTCAAAACATCCTTCACTTTCGACAATCACTCGAGGCAATACAACATCACGGTGGGCCTTGGCTCCAATGATTCAGATGAACGCTCGTCCTTGACGGCTGCCCTCGCACGCGCCAGAATCTGCTGCAAGTCCAGCACTTCCATACGAGGCAGCCCGGCCACGAAAGCACAAGCGAGGGCCTTGCCTGTCATTCCTCCGAAGAGGGACGCCAAACACCGCAGCTCAGCTAAGTATACGTCCGGTGACTCTCCAGCTCGCAGTCTTCTGGCGATGAACTGCTCGTAGGCCTCGTAGGGATCGACAGCAAACACAGCAAGCAGTGCTTCTTTTACTTCCTCCTTGCTCTTTCTGAAGTCTTCATCTAACTGCAGATACACAGCAAACGCACCCCCATTAAGGCGGAGAGGAATCACGCTGGCAACATCCGTGACACCTCGGAGTTTGCACACGAGCTCCAGTTTCTCCAGCCACTCCACAACGGACCGAGTACCGGTGCCGTCGTACTCCAGTACCAGCTTCAAGTCGAAGTAGCCTCCTGCGGCTTGGCCCTTCATACTGCTTAGATAGTTTGAGGCAGTGATGAAAACACTTGACAAAAGTTTTCTCTTTATTGAGAGAGAAGGTGCAGGAGTAAGCTTGTGTCGGCTGCAGGTACAGGGTGGGGAGTGGCGGTAACCAAAGTGCTCGTCCAGTCTCGCTCTGCCCGCCCCGCCCGTCACCACCTGCCTTGACTGCTCCATAGGCTGATGACATGGCAGCTCCATTCGTTCCACTTGAAGCCTCTAACAGAAAATAAAACAACCCAAATCCCCGACAATACATGAAACACCCAATTAATAAGTAGTCATTACATTATATATATATATATATATATATAT
>CM035192.1:20340106-20352606 GCA_020233015.1 Callinectes sapidus
ATATATATATTGTTAAGTTTTCCCCCCTTTTTCTTCTTCTTCACACCCTCTCTCTGCCCTCAGCAGCACGTCTCAGGCCACAGGGTTCACACAGGCCTCCCAGGTGCACAAGCAGGGCAACAGGGCATAGGGGGGTTGCGTAACTCCCACACGGTTCGGTTGGGCAAGTGTAGCGAAGTGTACCTATAGCAGCTCAAAATGGGGGACGAAGCAAACACACAGAGTTCACTTTGGTTAGTTTACTCAGCAAGCACGACAGGTAACACGGGGGACCGTGACACGCCACGTCAATGTTCCTGCCTTGCCTTCCTCTTGTTCCTGGGAGATATACCTTCTGACTGCCATGATGAAAGTGCCCGTGTGTTAACAGTGTGTGCGAAGACTGTGGTTGCAGCTGGTCGACATTGAAAAGCCTGCCGGGAGGCCATGAAAGAAGTATGAAGTGTGAGTGTGGCCCGAGCCTGCCGCCTTTCTGAGTGCTTTTGTTGTGTCTGCCCTGGGTGTGGCGTCATGTCACGATCCCCCTGTGTTATGTATACTGCTTTACTCAGTAAACTGGCCAAAATGAACTCTGTGTGTGCTTTCTCCCCCATTTGATCTGCTATACAGTAGGTTCACTTTGTTACTCTTGCCTATCCAGATTGTGGATGTTACGCCTCCCTTGCCCTGCTGCGTGTGCCTGTCGCCGGAGACGTGTTGGGGATGACGGTGTGGGTACGTGACATTGGTGTTAGAAGTGGGATGAGCGATGATGTCAAGTGACTAGCCAAGTGATATAGCAGCAAAATGAAGGATGAACGCTGAAGGTAAGATTTGCCGGGAAACGGGGATAACGCATGTGTGCCTGTGGGAGAGGTTAGTGATGTCACGATGGTGGGAGCGGAAAATTCCGCTATAATGACAACGCTAAGGCCATTATGATAAAAATGGACCAGCATGCAAGGCAGAACTGCAGGCTGGTCTTCTCTCACTCCTTGCCACCGTCCCACTCTGCTGACTCCTCGAAATTCCTTTGTCTCGTACTCTGCCAACCCCACACCATGCAGACACTCACAATACCACACAACCACACACACACAGCCCCCAGTATTATAATTATATATATATATATATATATATATATATATATATATATATATATATATATATATATATATATATATATATATATTGTAGTGGGTTTATTAGTGACGATAGCGCTGACAGTGCTGGGAAATTGGCGGCACTGTCTTTGGGTACAGATGTGTCATTCTCGCGATCGGATGTGCCACTTCCAGTAGGGGCTTGTGGCCAGGTGGATACTTCAGTTTTGATTGGCTAAGTGGTTAGGCAATCAGAGTGGATAATGCAACTGATTGGCTAGTAGTGAACCCATCAATAGGGGAGCGAAGGTTTCCTCTCCAGTTTGTTGTCCATTTTTCGGCAGGGTTCTCATATGTACGATAATTATCGTACAAGTGCAATACTTTAGCACACTAAGATAAAAAAAAAAATGTGTGCGATAATACAATAATTTACAGTTTTGTACAATAATTTATACTTTTCTTGAAATAATTTCTTTTGGAAGTGTTACTGCGAGAATATTTTTTACTCCATAATAAGGGAGAGAGAGAGAGAGAGAGAGAGAGAGAGAGAGAGAGAGAGAGAGAGAGAGAGAGAGAGAGAGAGAGAGAGAGAGAGGTGAGGGGGGGGATAAGGGGAGGAGGGAGAGGTGATGGTGAGTGGCTGGAGGAGGGAGTGAGGGAGGGAACTACTTGGTCTGTTCGTGTATCGAGTGGGAGCGGTTAAGGCTGAGATCCGGGAGAGGCCTGTTTAGGCTTTATCGGGAGTTTCACATAGAAGGGAGTTCAGTTACGGACTAGCGGGCGTTGTTGTTGTACCAGACTTTTAACAACAAAGAGAATAGCAGAGAAACGCAGTGCCGTCATGGATAGTGCAAACATGCCAGAAAGCAATAAAAAGGCAAGGAGGGAACAAAAATACAGAGACGTTTGGGAAAAAGAATCCCCATGGTTAAGACCATCCAGGAAAAATTTGTGCAAAGCAATGAGTAAAATGTGGTGTTGAAATTACAGCACAGTTAACAACAATAAAGCTTCATGAGAAAAGCGGGAAGCATCAAGATGTGTGTCAAGCATTCTAAGAAGGATGCCAGACAGTGAATTATACCTTGGTGGAAAGATTACGGCGCCACAGTGGCCACTACCAAAACTAATAACAGAAAATGGAATCCATTTTCTGTTTTACAAGGGATTGTTATATTGTTTTGATTTTTTCGCCCTCCTTTTCTGATATATTTAGCCATTTATTCACTCATTCATAGGTACATTGATACATATAGATTATTACATTTTTTTGTGTAATATCAATTACATAAAGTCAATAGTCACAATGAATAGATTGATTCTGAAACTGTAAGCAGAATTTTAATGCCTCCTAAGCATTGAATTACATACTTGCAATGTTGTGACAAGAATAATTATTGCATTCACACAACAAAATGATTGATAGAGCAAAAATTATTACTATTGAAGAAATATGTGAAAGATGTTAATATTTTGTTGCGCTGCGCCCCTGTCCACACACAGCTTCCACGGCCGATAACAGGTACACTCTTACCACAGCAATAACCCATAGGACAGCACAGGACGTGTGAGTGTCCCCTCACTACCACTCAGTGTTGCCAGGTCTACTGAAAAGTCATGAGATCTACTGAAATTTCGACGAATCTCATGAAATACTGATTTATTGCTATAATCTACTGCATTTTCATAGATTCTACTGCAAATCTACTGCAATTCTTCTTCTTGGCAGTTGAAAATCCATAAAAGCTAAATGAGAGAGAGAGAGAGAGAGAGAGAGAGAGAGAGAGAGAGAGAGAGAGAGAGAGAGAGAGAGAGAGAGAGAGAGTTAGCAAAAAGTTTGTGATTTATTAATACTCGGTAGGTTAATTGCCAAATTATATTGGAAGTTATATTTCGTGAAGGAAATTGTATTTTGTTTTCCATTTTTTCACCATTTATATTGGAAATTTTTGTGATAAAAATGTAATTTTTGTTTCATTAAATAGTGTAATATAACAATAGCTGCTAACTCTGATGTTGAGGCTGAGGATTAATATTGTGATACATAGCTAGGTTAGCAAAAAGTGAATAATTAATACTCAGTAGGTTAATTGACAAATTATATTACTTTTATTTCGAGAAGGAAATTATATCTATTTTTCTATTTTTTCACCATATAGGCCTATTATAAATTGAAAGAAAAACTCCCAAGATAAAACAACAGCTCCTAGCTCTGATGTTGAGGCTGAGGATTAATATTGTGATACATAGCTAGGTTAGCAAGAAGTTTGTGATTAATTTGTACTCAGTAGGTTAATTGCCAAATGATATTAGTTTTATTTCGAGAAGGAATTTTTTTTCTATTTTTTCACCATATAGGCCTATTATATATTGGAAGTTTTTGTAAAAAAAATTACTTTTTTGTTTAGTTAATTATTGTAATAAAATATCACAAAGCTTCTTAATATATATTTTTTAAAATCACAAATATAATGTGCGTCTACTGCAATTTAACCAAAATCTACTGAATTTTTGCCCACTTTTCTACTGAAATTTCCTCTGCACCACCTGGCAACATTGCTACCACTGGCGTCTCATCTCTTTCCCGACCAGGACGTGTTTCTTCTGGCCAATCAGGGAAGAAGTATCCACCTACTCCGGCCATCTCTAGCGTTACCAATCTCTGACAGCGTTACCACTGCTATCTTTACACTAGGCGCCGCCGCAACAATATATATATATATATATATATATATATATATATATATATATATATATATATATTGTTATGCTGGCCCCCGTCCACACACACCAACACACAAGCTTCCAAGGCGACGACAGGTACATTCTTACCAAGTACCAACAGCGTCACCCTCAGGACAGCATACAGGACGGGGTCGGCAGCAGCACACACACAGGGACACTTCTCGGCGAAGATTCGTGGCTAGCAAGGGGAGCGAGGTACAGACCCACAGACTTACTCAGAGAGGCAGGAATACAGTTAAAGGCAAGGCACAACTTCCTTACTTTACTGGCACACAAGAGTAAATACAGGATGGCACACAGTACTTATACCACAACACAAACAGGGCAGGAACGCGTCCTCAGGGAAAGAGCAGGGCAGGCAGGCGCTCTCGTCCTCAGGGAGAGCAGGGCAGGCAGGCGTCCCCTCACACTCCTAACTGGGCTGCAACTTCCCCGCTGGGCTCACACCCCCGCTCGCCGGGCCACCAATTGCTGAGTCGTCAACAAGCTCCCTTCTCCCTTGTGTCGCTCCTCCGGCCTCTCTCTCCCCGTCTGAGACACGTCTCTTCTACTGGCCAATCAGGCACAAGATATCCACTTGGCCGCAAACTCCGGCCCTCAATACCACTTCTGCACCAATGTCACCATTGCCAGTCTAATAGCATTGCCAACGCTATCTTCACACTAAGCGCCGCCGCAACACTACCCTCCCCCCCACAAAATAGTCGACCCGACTATTCATACTCGCTCCTCACCTGTAGTCCCTTCACCACAGGTCTTTTCCTCGATCTGAGGGTGAGACAAGCGGCTCACTCACGCTCGTCGTCTGCTGTCCCCTCTCGCGCGCTCTGCTATCCACCCATCGCAGCCTTGTCCTCCACCTCGCTGTCTGGGCCTCTCCACCTGCTGACGCTCCACGTCGCTGGCGTTTCTCCACCTTGCCGCTGCAACGCCGCCACAGCCTCAGGCGACGTCTGTGGTAGCTCCTCCCCAGGTGGTCGTCCAGTAGCCTCAGGGAGGTAGCGGCGGTTACCTTGGGGCATACAAGGCCGTGCCCCGGCGACATCCACCGCCATCCCCTCCCAGGGAGCGCCAAACTGGTACCACCTCAGCGCTGCTCTGGTACGGCGCTCAGATTCCTTCTCGGCGACGTAAACGTGGTACAGCTCGCACCACTCCACCTCATGCCTCATGCCAACCCAGCACAGGCGTCGGCACAGGCTACACAGAGCCTTCCTGCGCCCCAGGTGTCCACCAGAGACGCCAGCATGCGCCTCCTCCAGCAACTCAACCTGCAGGGAGAAAGGGTTTACCACCAACCACGTCTGCTGTGTCGCTGCATCCTTCAAGTGCCTCTGCCACACACCGTCTTGTATGTGCAGCTTCTCCCTCTGCTTCACCGAGTCCACGGTAGCAGGACTTTCCAGCAAGAATTCCTCCTTGCACGGCTGCACCTCGCCTTCCTCCGTCCACCCAAACACCGGGTGGACATGTTGCCCACCGTCTCGCTGCGTGCCAGCCTCGCTCTGCCCGCTCTCCACGGGGCTCACCGATCATAGAGTTGACAATTGAAGCAACGGAGAGGATTCGGAATGTAGGGACGAACGGAAACCGACTCGTATCCTACATGAACCCTATCCGGCAATTTAGCAGCACTGAAAGTTAAAATGACAGATGCTGTGCTCCTTCTGGTGCCGTCAACATTCTTAGTTATTTTAGGAGCTTCAATTACGTCCTGGTCAGCCATGCAATCAGTAATCTCGGCCTCATCCATATCTACAAAATCGCGGTGGGAGGCAACTCCCCGACATGAGTTCATAGACACTGGAATGAATGCCTCGATCTCGATGTCATGGATGACCCGGAGCTTCAACAATGATTTTACTTAACTTACGTTAAGGGTCTGAACTAATAAGTCACCACTGGCAAGTTTCTTTACATTGACAACGTTACCGATATTACAATCAATAACTTTCTTTATAATAAAAGAATTTACATTTGAGAGGCGGGTGGAGGTCTTCCAATGTAGGGTCACATATGTCGCTTTATTCGGGTCAATATTCAGTCTGGCAGTCTGGGGTCGTCGATCAGTGCCCTCCCTCCCCCTTGGAGGGGGAAGGGAGGAAAGTCCGTCCGGCATGGAGGGGGTACACCCCCCTCCTACTGGAGGGGAGCGGGGCGCAAGTGGGAGGAGGTCAGGGAGGAGTTTCCTAAGGTCAGATTGTCCTGCCAAACCACTCTAGGGGGGCCGGACGGTGTTAATTCATCCCAAAAGCACGCTCACTGAGGCGGATTCTCCGTAGGTGAGAGAGGAAAGACAATTTGACTTGTTGGCAACAGACACCTTCTGTTGCCGCTAAGGACGAGGAAGTGAACAGCAAATCTAATATCACGGGGCAATGGGAAACCTAACTTTATTTAACTATGATCCTAGGCCAGATGGGCGTTCAAAAAAATCCACGCAAAGGTGGCTGAAGGACAAAAGTGTCAGTATATGTGTTTCCAGCACGGTATCTGGGCTCAGTCTCAATCTTCCTTTTTTTTTTTTTTTTTTTTTGCCATCACCCAGACATGGGTATTAGGCCATTTCTTTATATTATTGTGTATTTGTTTGATTATATACAAGTGCCTTTTTTTTTGTTTGATTTATTTGTGTTTTTTTTTCCTTTTTATTTATATAACAACATAAAGAAAACAACAACAATAACAACAACAACAACAACACCAACAACAACGACAACAGTCACACTTACACACACGCTTCATTCACACAGGGTACCTACTCCTACTGCAAAGCTATTGTCCTTTGTCAAGGCAGGGAAGGGGGGGGCAACACACAAACACAGTGTCTACGTAGTATTGCTACGTATTGCTTTTATTAAAAATATATAATAATAACAATAAAAGGAAATAAATAAATAAAAAATAAATAAGATAGATAAAAATAGAAATAAACAAACGGTGGAAAACATTTACATCAAATCACGCTAAATAGAATTCATACACACTTTCATACTTTTATTTACATATATATATATTGATGTGAAAAATGTATATAGTGCATCATACAGAATATATACACATAAATCACAACTCTCTGATTAAGTTGGTCTCAGTCAGATAAATCATCAGTCTATCGACCACATCTGGGTGTTCGTCACCCAGAAGGGTGTTCTGCGTTACGTGAGGCCGCGACTCCGGCAATATGCCACCAAGGGCCGCCTCTCCTCACGATAACGCACACAGTGAAGCAGGATGTGCTCGACAGAGAGGGTGACATTGCATATAGAACATTGTGGTGGGAAAGCGTTGGCTATGTAGGGGAGCATGTGGGTGGGGAGGGTGCAGCCCATCCTGAGGCGTGCGAGGACAACCTCCTCCCGCCTTGTGGGGCGATTGGAGGAAGCCCACTCGCCTAGGATGGGTTTGATGGTTTGTAGGTGGAGGTTGTCCCAGTGACTCTGCCACAGGAGTTTTGCTGATGATTTAACAACTGAGAGACATGACTGCAGATCCCGACGGAGGTTCCACGCTCCCTCGAGCTCTGCGGCAGACCGAGCTAGCATGTCAGCCTGTTCATTCCCGCGAATATTGGAATGTCCAGGCACCCAAATCAGTGAGAAGGATTTACGACTTGAATTTAATTTATTAATGATGTTGCCCTGGATTTCATTTGTATCCGTACGGCCGGACTCTATTGCCTGAAGGGCTGACATAGAGTCCGAAAAAATGATAATTGAATGATGAGATGAATTTAAAGCATAGTCTATGGCTTTATCAATGGCAAAAATTTCAGCGGAAAAGACCGATGTATGAGTCGGCAGTCGGAACCTGAGGGCACATTCACACGACCACACACTTGCACCCACACATTCATCCGTCTTGGAGCCGTCAGTATATATGTGTAGGGATGGAGGGAGGCCAGCGATGAGGGCCCGGAAGTGTTGGTGGAGCTCTGCCTCGGCAACAACAGCCTTCTTCCCCCTTATCCATGTTGTGTTGACTGTTGTTTGTTGTTTTTTCCAAGGGGGAAGGGTGGGCAGCACGAGGCGGTCCGCATCGTCCAGTCTCACGCCCGTTTGTTGGCATAGAGCGTTAAGTCTGACAGAGACTGGACGGTGGACCGCAGTGTGGAGGTGGTGGTGCTGCCAGACGATCTTGCTTGCTGCGTTGCCGAGGGGAGCTTTCCGGGCTGTTTTCATCCCATATGCTAACAATAGCGTATCACGACGGTGTTTCAGTGGTGGTACATTGGCCTCAACCTCCATCCTCGCCACACGAGTGCAGCGCAGGGCCCCAAGACACATTCTCACACATTCATTTTGCAAAACATCCAACCTCCTCAATGTTGGTTCCGACCCAGACCCATACACCGGTGAGCCATAGTCTAAATGAGAGCGAATTAAGGACTTGTACACCATTAATAAAGATTTTCTGTCTGCTCCCCATGAAGTACCACGGAGGTATTTGAGGACATTGATTTTTTTACGGCAACGGATGAGTAGTTCATTAATGTGAGTCTTCCAATTGAGTCTGCTGTCAAAATGCAGACCCAAGAATTTGACTGAATTTTGAAAAGGTATCGGCTGGCCTTGAAGAGTCAATTGCAAATTAGGTACGTTACGTCTAGTAAAAACAACACCGATACACTTAGCAACGGAAAACTTAAATCCCCACAAAGAGGCCCAATGCTGAACGGAATCAAGAGCGTCTTGAATCCGCCCCGCTGAGAACTGAGCGTTAGGCGAGGAGTGCCATAACACACAGTCGTCAGCGTACAGTGAGTATTTAAGATTCCTGGGGACGGGAGTTGTGGACAGAATATCATTAATCATAATACAAAATAATATAGGACTAAGAACACTACCCTGCGGCACCCCGTTCTCCTGGACGAAAACGTCCGAGATTACGTTACCAGGAAGCTTGACAGAGAATGTTCTGTCCTGTAGGAAATTATAAACAAAAATGGGCAAGTTACCTCTGAAGCCATGAGCGTAGAGTTTCGTGAGGATACCGTGTCGCCATGTCATGTCGAAGGCTTTGTGGATGTCTAGGAACACCCCTATCATGAATTCTTTTTTGGCAAATGCCTCTGAAATGCAATGCTCTAGGTGTGTTAGGTGATCCATCGTGCTTCGGTACGTCCGAAACCCCGACTGTTCATCACCTAACAAACCCTTCGCTTCTAAAACAAAAAGCAGCCTTCGCTTTACCATACGTTCCATGACCTTACATAGACAGCTCGTGAGCGCAATAGGGCGAAACGCACTGGGGTCCGTAAGGCGTCCAGTCTTTTTGGGGATTGGGATGGTATGTGCAAAGCCCCAAGACTTAGGAAATGTGTGTGTGGTCCATATTTTGTTATAGAGCAATAATAATTTAGTAATGAAATGGTGGCCGAGATGCTGTAACATAATATATGAAATATTATCTGGACCTGGACTGGAGCCTTTGCAGTATTTCAGGGCAAGAAGGAGTTCATCCAACGTAAACTCTGTGTTGTAGTCCGAGTTTACGCCTCCCGTGGCAAAGTTTTGGACTGAGAGTTCTGCCTCCTCCTTGCGGGGGAGGAAGGCAGGGGTATTGTAGGCGGAACTGCTTGCCTGATAAAAATGGTGGGCTATTGCATTTGCTATTTCTTGTTTGTTGTCAATTCTTTGGTTATTTATGTTCAGAGTGTTTATTGGGATGTATGGTTTTTATTATTGAATATGTTTATTGTTTGCCACACTTTTGACAGGGGTGTGGTGCGATTCACTGTTGAAATTAATTGTCTGAATGAGTCAGTTTTTGCATTGCGGATGACTTTCCTTGCCTGAGCCCTTGCCTTTTTATAGGCTATGAAGTTTGCTTGACTGGGCTGCTGGCTGAAATGCCTGTATCGCCTATTACGCTCACGAAGTGCTTGTCGGCAATCCGTTGTCCACCATGAAACTCCATGCTTAGTGTGAACTGTAGAAGTTTTCGGAATAGAAGCCTCGGCGGCGTGTAATATGGATCGTGTTGCGTTGCTGACCATCGTGTCAATGTCCTCGCCAGATATATCCACGTCGGCAATCCCACGGAAGGTTGCCCAATCTGCTCTCTTAAAGTTGAACTTGGGAGTGCGGGGGGTGGGCGGGATGTCGCGTGAGTAAGAGATACAGATGGGTAGATGGTCACTTCCGTGGGAGTCGTCGATGACTTCCCAGGAGAAGTCAGGGAGTATACCCGGCGATAACAATGACAGATCAATGGCAGACGCGTTACCAGTCCGATCATCTACACGAGTCGCACTTCCATCGTTCAGAAGACAGAGGTTTGTCTGCAACATAATGTCAACTATCTGCTCCCCACGTACACTTGACCTCTCACTTCCCCATTGCTGATGATGGGCGTTAAAGTCGCCCAGTACTAGCCTGTTGCCCGGAAGCTGGCTAATTAGTGATGTAATGTCATCAACAATGGGGGTATTGGGAGGCAAGTAGAGGGAACATATAGCCAGATACGTGTTGTTGAATCTCACCCTGCACGCGACAGCTTCCAGAGGTGTATTCAACGTCACTTCTGTTTGTGTTAGTGTTTTGTGTATGTATATGGCAACACCGTGTCCCTCATATCTTCTATACGGATGGTAGTGTTTTAGCACTGTAGGATCAGGCTGATCCTGCAGTCTCGTCTCCTGTAGACAAATAACAGACGGCCTGTGTATGTTCACTAAAAGTGACAAATATGAATCTTTATTTCGAATACTTCTGCAGTTCCACTGTAACACCTTGAACATTATGGCTTAAGAGTGGAGGTGGCGGCCGTGTTTCTTGGTCCTTTTGCGCTCAGAGGAGCTGCCGGGGGACCTCTCCCGGCCCTTACTAGTGGTGACATCCATTGGGTCATCAATCGTTAACTCCCAGGAGCTCGTCGAGAGGGAGCGAGCGTGAGAGCTCCTCCTCGAGGGCGCGGGAGCTGCGACGACATGAGAAGGGCGAGTACGTTCTAGTTTTGTTAGATTCAGTTTATCAGACTTGTCAGTCTTTTCACTTTTACTGGGATTACGAGAGATAGCGGACAGATATGGAGCAGAGGAAGTGATAGCAGTAGAAGTTTTAGTGGAAGTGGATGTAGTTTTATCAGGTGATGAAGCAGAGGTTGAAAGGGAAACTGTGGAGGTAGATGAGTCAGGCAACGGATCGGTCTGAATACCAATAGTGCACATCTTGGGAGGAGCCCTTACTGCTGATGCATAAGAAGCGTTTGAAGCAGGTGCGGACTGCGTCTGCTTCACTCTCATCCTTGCTTCATAGTAGGAAATCCCTTCAGTAGCTTTCACTGTGCAGATCTCTTTTTCCAATTTCCACGCGGGGCAATCGCGCGAGAAAGTGGAATGAGCACCTTCACAGTTACGGCACTTTTGGACAAGAGATGTACATTGGTCTGCAGAATGACCCTCATCTGAACATCTACCGCAGTAGGCGTGGGAAGACCGACAAGCATTTCCATGGTGACCATAAATTTGACAATTGAAGCAACGGAGAGGATTCGGAATGTAGAGACGAACGGAAACCGACTACATGAACCCTATCCGGCAATTTAGCAGCACTGAAAGTTAAAATAACAGATGCTGTGCTCCTTCTGGTGCCGCCAACATTCTTAGTTATCTTGCGAGCTTCAATTACATCCTGGTCAGCCATGCAATCAGTAATCTCGGCCTCATCCATATCCACAAAATCGCGGTGGGAGGCAACTCCCCGACACGAGTTTATAGATACTGGAATGAAAGCCTCGATCTCGATGTCATGGATGGTCCGGAGCTTCAACAATGATTTAACTTGACTTACGTTAAGAGTTTGCACAAGTAAGTCACCACTGGCAAGTTTTTTTACATTTACAACGTTACCGATATTACAGTCAATGACTTTCTTTATAATAAAAGAATTAACCGTAGAGAGGCGGGTGGAAGTCTTAGAGTGAAGAGTCACATATGTCGCTTTGTTGGGATCAATGTTCAGTCTGGCGGTCGGGGGTCGTCGATCAGTACCCTCCCTCCCCCTTGGAAGGGGAGGGGAGGAGGGTCCGTCCGGCATGGAGGGGGTACACCCACCTCCTACAGGAGGGGAGCGGGACTCAAGTGGGAGGAGGTCAGGGAGAAGTTTCCTAAGGTCAGATTGTCCTGCCTAACCACTCTAGGGGGGCCGGACAGTGTCAATTCACCCCAAAAGCACGCTCACTGAGGCGGATCCTCCGTAGGTAAGAGAGGAAAGACAATCTGGCACGGTGGCAACAGACACCTTCTGTTGCCGCTAAGGACAAGGTAATGATAGGCAAACCTAAAATCACGGGGCAATGGGAATCCTAACTTTATTTAACTATGATCCTAGGCCAGATGGGCGTACAAAAAATCCACGCAAAGGTGGCAGACAGACAGGGTTCCAGGACACGTGTTAGTCGCACGGTGTCTGGGCTCAGTCTGTGTGTCAATCTTCCAATCATCAATGGGCTATTTATGAAAATCGGCGGCCACCAGATGTCACTGGCAGGTAAGTGATGGCTGAGCCAAGCAAGATATTAACTATCACGATTTTTCTGTACTTAACCAAGCAGTTGTATGGCATTGTATCATTATGTAGCTACAAGTGAAGTAATATAATAGCAATTTAGCAGTACACCGGAAATCGTTTACCGTGATGCATCTTGAGAAACCAGGGCCAGAATGTT
>CM035192.1:20355106-20374593 GCA_020233015.1 Callinectes sapidus
ACTAGATTAATTCTGAAACTGTAAACAGAATTTTAATGCCTCCTAAACATTGAATTTCATACTTGCAATGTTGTGACAAGAATAATCATTGCATTCACATAACAAAATTATTGATAGAGCACACACACACACACACACACACACACACACACACACACACACACACACACACACACTCACACACACATTCTTAATAAAATACAATGAAGGTATACAGAAGTATGTACCATTATATAAAGTAAGGAAGAGCAAACAAGCTTGGTATAATGCCAGATGTGCAGAGGCAAAAAAGATAAGGGATAAGGCTTGGAAGAAACTAAAGAAACAAAGAAATGAAATTCACAGAGAGCAGTACAAGGAAGCAAGAAATGAATACTTCAGAATAAGAAGAGAAGAGGAGAGGGTGTTTGAAAAGGATGTAGTGGAAAAATGTGAAAAAGAACCCAAGCTATTTTATAGATACATCAATGGCAAAATAACAAGCAAGGAGACCATTGACAAGTTAACAAAGGAAGGAAGGGTATATCAAACAGCGGAAGAGATGAGTGAACTCATGAATGAGAGTTTCAGGTCTGTGCTCAGTGTAGAAATGGACTTTACAGAACCGTACAGTGAAGCAAAGCAGAAGGGGATGCAGGAAGTTTTGGTGCAAAGGCAAGAAATTGATAAATTGTTAAAGAAGCTGGATGCCAGAAAAGCAATGGGACCCGATGGAGTGTCAAATTGGGCTTTAAAGGAATGTAGAGAACAACTGGTGGAACCAATTTGGTATGTGATTAACAGCTCACTGAAGGAAGGAAAAGTACCAAGAGAGTGGAAAAGAGCCAACATAATACCAATATACAAGGGAGGAAAGAAGACTGAGCCACGTAACTATAGACCAGTATCTCTAACTAGTGTTGTGAGCAAAATATGTGAAGTAATAATAAAGGAGCAGTGGGTGAAATATCTGGAAGAAAATAAAATTGTAACAAACAACCAATATGGCTTCAGGAAAGGAAGGTCATGTGTTACAAATCTACTCAGTTTTTACACAAGAATAATAGATGTAGTTGATAATAGAGATGGGTGGGTGGATGCTGTGTACTTGGACATCAAAAAGGCATTTGATAAAGTTCCACACAAAAGGCTACTATGGAAATTGGAACATATAGGAGGACTGAAAGGGAAACTACTAAAATGGATGGGAGACTATCTAAAGCAGTGTTTCTCAAAGGGGGGTACGGAAAGCTTTCGCCGGGGGTACGTCGTTGGGCTCACGGGCCTTCAACAAATTGGAGGATGAGAGTATGAGGTAGTGTCCTTCCAAGAGTCTGTATTCCTTACCTTTCGTTTGAAGTATACATACATGACTTGCTTCATAACTGATCAGTAGACATTACGATAATTGTTATATTTTAAGTAAGTATATACTCGAACTAACAATAATACACAACTTTCCGCATCTTGAAGCTGTTGTTCAAGAAGAAAAAGGGCTACCAAAAGAGCTCCAGGACCAAATCCTCAGCCACCTGGAGAGCCTCTCTGAAACTTTCGAAAATTATTTCGGCAGTGTGGAAGAGCTAAATTTACTCGACCCATTCCGAATTGACGTCAGTTCAATTGATGACGATGAACCATTTATCGCCGACGAGCTAATTGACCTCCAAAACTCGTCCACCAAGAAAGCTGTGTTCATGGATATGCAGGCTGACAAGTTTTGGTGTTCACACAGGAACCAGTTTCCAAACCTCTCGAAGAAGACATTTCAGATTCTTGTCCCTTTTGTGACGACTTATCGCTGTGAGCAGGCGTTTTCCGTGATGGTTCTACTCAAGAACAAACAGAGGAATCGATTGGACGCTATGTTTCCTGATTCAATGCGCCTGGCCCTTTCCAAAACAGAGCCAAGAATCAAGGAACTGGCAGCCAAGAAGCAAACTCAAGTCTCTCATTAATCAGTTGTGATAAGTCATCGTAAAGTGGTGTCATCTTTTTTCTATTTGTTTGTTTTTAATAAAAAAAAAACTGATGTTGCCGAAAATCTTGTGTATACATGGTTGCCTAACGCTGGAGATTTTATCTGGAGAACTTCAAATCGAAGGGGGTACGTGGGAATTTTTGGAAATTGCAGAGGGGCACGGGGCCGAAAAAGGTTGAGAAACACTGATCTAAAGGATAGAGAAATGAGGACAGTAATCAGAGACAACTATTCAAGCTGGAGTGGTGTCACAAGCGGAGTACCACAAGAGTCGGTGTTAGCACCTATTATGTTCCAGATATACATAAATGACATGCAAGAAGGCTTAAACAGTTATAAATTTGTTTGCTGATGATGCTAAATTGTTAAGAGTTATAAAGAGCCAAGCAGACTGTATGGAGCTACAGAGAGATATTGACAAGATACATGAGTGGAGCAAGAGATGGAAACTAGAATTTAATGCAAAGAAGTGTCATGTGATGGAAATGGGAAAGAGTAAGACCAGACCAACATGGGAGTACCTATAAAATGGGAGAAGTGATAATGAAGAGCAGGGAAGAGAAGGATTTGGGGGTGATTGTACAGGATTCCCTGACCCCAGAACGACATATAAATGGGATATGTGGCTCGACACACAAAATGTTAACGACTATCAGGGTGGCATTCCATTATATGGATAAAGATATGATGAAAAATATTATAGCCACTATGATACGTACAAGGTTAGAGTATGCAGCAGTTGTGTGGTCTCCACATAAAAAGAAAGATGTAACGAAGATAGAAAGGATTCAGAGGGCAGCCACAAAGATGGTACCGGAGCTGAAAGATTTAACATATGAGGAGAGGTTGAAGGAAATGGAACTGTCTACCTTACAAGCCAGACGAGAAAGAGGAGATCTAATAACGATGTATAAAATAGTGAACCGCATTGACAAGATTGACAAACAGAATCTGGTGGTAGGTACTAAAGGAAGATGATGGTGGAAGGATGAGAGGGCATTCAAAGAGGATCAGAAAAAGACATTGTTTGAGAGACATATGGCCGAACGAGTGGCCACAAGTTGGGATAAGGAGACGCCACACCCATGTTGTTTCTTCTTGTATATTTTGAAATAGTGGTACACCCTCAAGAACCTGCAAATATTACAGTGGTGATAGGTTTGACATTGTAACATTAATAAATCTTTTCACCATGGAATGACAAGCTTTCTACCAAACTACCTATTTCCTTTACCACTGGTTTTGTCATGAATACTTACATCATAAAATAAAGAATAATCACACTTGTACATCATAGGTATAGTTATCCACGGAAATATCTCAATGTTATAACTCTCAAAATACATATCACTGGCACAAATAGTAAGTATACTTGAAAAGAAAGGCTGACATAACAAGGTGTTCCGGTAGTCACGTGATACCACAACACTCAACAAGTCCACATAACCTGTATATCCAAATAGTACATCATAATCCAACAAAATATATTAACAAAGTAGATCTGCACAATTACATATTATAAACTCACCTCATAGAGGGTAATGCACAACTCAGAAAAAAATAGCAGCACTGACACCGCCTTCTGCCATCAAGTCTCTGTGCTGTCTGGCTGAGAGAAACTCGTCAGTGACTACCTTTACCCCTTAATCTTGATCTTGAGATCGTAACCATAATACAAAAATTTAATCCTAAATCCTAAATCACCACAGACACTAAAAAGTACAGCTTTCCGCATAGAACGGTGGATGTCTGGAATGGATTAAGTGAAGAGATTGTTACAGCAGCAAGTGTGCAGAAATTTAAGGAAATGTTGGATATATATAGATATGGAGACAGGACAATATGAGCCCTGCTCGAGCCCTGCATAATACAACTAGGTAACTAGGTAAATACACACACACACTAAATATATATATATATATATATATATATATATATATATATATATATATATATATATATATATATATATATATATATATATATACACACACACACACACACACACACACACACACACACACACCTGTCTTACCCGTGAGACGTGGGACTGCATTATTAAGCTATGGTAACAACATGGTGGTGGTCTTTTCTAGTCAGCTTGCGTTGGAGCTACTGCATTCGTCTGCAAGTGAAATGTCTGTCAGTGCTAATAAATTCAACTCAACAATAAAACCAGTCCCTTTGTCACAACATTTAGAGCAATCTGGATAAGGTTAGGCTAGATTTATAAATGTTTTAACAATATTTACCTAACGTTTCCTCAGTGAGGCAGATACTCCGATATATATATATATATATATATATATATATATATATATATATATATATATATATATATATTGTTACGAACCCATGTATGGGGGGTGGCCGTGGCCGTGGGTGTGTGTGTATGTATGTGCGTGGTGGGCGTGAGAGTAGAAAAAGAAGCAACGGGTCTGGGACGGGAAGGAGAGAGAGAGGCGCATCGGAGCGAGGCAGATTGGAATGTTGACGATTCAGCAAATAGTTTATGCCGCCGCCCGGCGACAGGCAGCGAGGGGAGAGAGCAGAGAGAAGAGAGTTGGGGTCCAGTGAGGAGGACAGAGGGAAGAGCTGCCTCGCTTCCCCTTGTTCCTGGACAGATATATTCTGACTGCCATGTAATAGTGCCTGTGGGCTGGCAGTGTGTGCGCCTGGACTGTGTGTGCCTTTTTGACATTGTGGAAGCCTGCTGGGAGGCCGTGAATAAGGTGTGAGGTGTGAGGATGCCCGAGCTGCCGCCTTGCTGTGTCGTCTTGGTGAGCGCGCCTTTGTCATGGTGTGAGGCCTGTCACGGTCCCCCGTGTTACCTGTAGTGCTTGCTGAGTAAACTAGCCAAAGGGAACTCTTGTGTGTTTGCTTTGTCCCCCATTTTGAGCTGCTATCGGTACACTTCGCTACACTTGCCCATCCGAACCGTGTGGAAGTTACGCAACCCCCCTATGCCCTGTTGCCCTGCTTGTGCACCCGGGAGGCCTGTGTGAACCCTGTGGCCTGAGACGTGCTGCTGAGGGCAAAGAGAGGGTGTGAAGAAGAAGGAAGAAAGGGGGGGTAAACGTAACAATATATATATATATATATATATATATATATATATATATATATATATATATATATATATATATATATAATGGCTTTTTATTTAAATGTGTCATATTTATTAACTTATCATTATCTATCACTACACACCATCTATTGTTTCTAGGGAACAGATGAAGGCGCATCCGTGGACAGGTTGCTCAATTTTCGCCACAAAAGCAGCAAGAACTGTTCTTTGTTGTTGTTGTGCGTGAGGACATTTTGAATGTGACGGTGCCGGTGGAGCGTTGCCGTTGTGTGGCGTCAACAGCTGGCATGGCCCAGGGGTCCCTCTCCCCTTCACTACTCTCCACTGCTGCTGCCCTCTAGTGTCCACTGACGGCATGAACATTTTCCTCAATTTCGCCAATGGGCTATTTATGAAAATCGGCGGCCACCAGATGTCACTGGCCGGTAAGAGATAGCTGAGCCAAGCAAGATATTAACTATTGCGATTTTTCTGTACCTAACCAAGCAGTTGTGTGGCATCGTATCATTATGTACAAGTGAAGTAATATAATAGCATTTTAGCAGCACACTGGAAATCGTATACCTGATGTATCTTGAGAAACCAGGGCCAAAATGTTTAACATCTGGCAATTCCATTTCACATTGTTCTTACGATTATGAATAAGATTAAACTAATACTGTGTTGTTTACCCGTTTACCATAATCAGTGTGCACTATTCAGCTAGAAAAGTACTCGTTTATAGTGTATCAGTCTCTATTTTGACGAATATCAAAGTGAGGCAAATCTTGCCACTTAAGATTCTGGAGAATGTCCCTAATCGAAGACCAGCAGCAAGGTGTGTTTACAAGTTGACCTGTTTCAAGCTGGAGGGCGGGAGGGCTCTGGGAACGCAGGACCACACGGGGTGTGTGGAAGTGGGGATACTGAAGCATGATCTGTGGGAATGACAGCAGACAGCGTCGTGATGAGGTCCTCCTTGTATGAAATCAAGACAGATTTGAGTCATACCTAGTTAATATCTTGCTTGGCTCAGCTATCTCTTACCGGCCAGTGACATCTGGTGGCCGCCGATTTTCATAAATAGCCCATTGGCGAAATTGAGGAAAATGTTCATGCCGTCAGTGGACACTAGAGGGCAGCAGCAGTGGAGAGTAGTGAAGGGGAGAGGGACCCCTGGGCCATGCCAGCTGTTGACGCCACACAACGGCAACGCTCCACCGGCACCGTCACATTCAAAATGTCCTCACGCACAACAACAACAAAGAACAGTTCTTGCTGCTTTTGTGGCGAAAATTGAGCAACCTGTCCACGGATGCGCCTTCATCTGTTCCCTAGAAACAATAGATGGTGTGTAGTGATAGATAATGATAAGTTAATAAATATGACACATTTAAATAAAAAGCCATTATATATATATATATATATATATATATATATATATATATATATATATATATATATATATATATATATATATTGTTACGTTTACCCCCCCTTTCTTCCTTCTTCTTCACACCCTCTCTTTGCCCTCAGCAGCACGTCTCAGGCCACAGGGTTCACACAGGCCTCCCGGGTGCACAAGCAGGGCAACAGGGCATAGGGGGGTTGCGTAACTTCCACACGGTTCGGATGGGCAAGTGTAGCGAAGTGTACCGATAGCAGCTCAAAATGGGGGACAAAGCAAACACACAAGAGTTCCCTTTGGCTAGTTTACTCAGCAAGCACTACAGGTAACACGGGGGACCGTGACAGGCCTCACACCATGACAAAGGCGCGCTCACCAAGACGACACAGCAAGGCGGCAGCTCGGGCATCCTCACACCTCACACCTTATTCACGGCCTCCCAGCAGGCTTCCACAATGTCAACAAGGCACACACAGTCCAGGCGCACACACTGCCAGCCCACAGGCACTATTACATGGCCTGACACTCCATCAGATCCCATTGCTTTTCTGACATCCAGGCTTCCCATCAGTCTGCCAAGATCCTGTTTTTGTACCACAACCTCATTGAATCCCTTCCGTGCCTCTGTCATACTTGGTTCTGTAAATGCCTCCTCTTATGTGAACACTTGTTTGAAGCTCTCGTTCATAATTTCACTAAGCTCTTCTGCTGTTTGATATGTTTTTTTCTTCTCTGTACTATATTATCTCTGGTCTCTGTCCTCTTCATCTTCCCATTTATAGACTTATAGAGGAGTTTAGGTTCATTTTCACATTTCTCTACCACATTCTTTTTAAAAGCTTTTTCCTCCTCTCTTCTTATTCTGACATACTCATTTCTTGCTTCTTTGTATCCCTCTATTAAATGAGGCGTCCCGTGCCAGAGGGGCGTAACCCACCAACAAACAGATGTGAGTTAGTACCGGATTTGGCCAGCAGAGGGGTGTAGAAAGCACAAGCACATGGAAGTTGTTGCCAGGCAAAATCATGTCATATGGCCTCAGCACGAAGCCCTGTAATCGCGTGTTTTCACACTCGCCAACTACTATATTTCATCTCTGTCTTACCGAGCCAGATGGGCGTAATGCTCGGCCAATGGCAGCGCGCTGCTGCTACACCCCCCCGGCCCCAGCCAATCACCAAGCGGCGTTCAAGGTTACACCGCCATACTATCCCCATATCCCGCTCTTTAATTAAATACTCTTTGAATGCTTAAAATATGATGAAATTTAACTTTCAAAAATTCATTAAAAATTGGGATATGCATAAAAATTGATAAAACTTTCACATATTACTTACATTGCGGACTAGTTTTTGTACAGTCACTATAAATTAACTATTATAAATATTTATTGTGCTACCTAAAATAGGTTCCGCAAACAAAGAAAAAACAAAACAAAAAGCGAAAACAAACTCAAATATGGTTAAAATAATAGATATTGACCGTCTCATTATTTTAGATATATTATACTAATGAATTACTGTGTTTACATTTGCGATATAAGTGATCAACTTTAAATGCATATATCTCAAAATACACAAACTAAGGGTTACGCCCCTCTGGCAGTTTCCTCCAAGTTCTATCTTTTGTCATCGCATCTGCACATCTGGCGTTGTACCATGTATGTTTGCTACTCCTTACTCTGAATCTAGGTACATACAGTATCTTTCCACCCCTTCATTATGCTTCCTCAAGAATATTTCATATTTCTCCTGTGCTGTTTTACCACTCATGATCCCTCTCCAATCTATTGTTGCGGCGGCGCTTAGTGTGAAGATAGCGTTGGCAATGCTACCAGATTGGCAATGATGACATTGGTGCAGAAGTGGTAGTGAGGGCTGGAGTTTTGCGGCCAGGTGGATATTCTGTGCCTGGTTGGCCAGTAGAAGGGACGCGACTAGGACGCGGCTAGAGGGGACAAGGGAAAGGGGGGCTGTTGTCAGCAAATAGTTTCGGCCCGCCGGGTCCGGCGGGCGGCGACAGGAGTGCCAGTGAGGGGAGAGACAAGAGAGGAAGAGGTTGGGGCCCAGTGAGGTGAGAGGGCGCCAGCCTGCCCCGCTCTCCCTGAGGATGAGAGCGCCTGCCCCGCTCTCCCCTGAGGACGCGAGCCTGCCCCGCTCTCCCTGAGGATGAGAGCGCCTGCCTGTCTCCCTTGAGGACGCGATCCTGCCCTGTTTGTGTTGTGGTATAAGTACTGTGTGCCATCCTGTATTAACTCTTGTGTGCCAGTAAAGTAAGGAAGTTGTGTCGTGCCTTTAACTGATTCCTGCCTCTCTGAGTAAGTCTGGGGTCTGTGGGTCTGTACCTCGCTTCCCTTGCTAGCCACGAATCTTCGCCGAGAAGTGTCCCTGTGTGTGTGCTGCCGACCCCGTCCTGTATGCTGTCCTGAGGGTGACGCTGTTGGTACTTGGAAAGAGTGTACCTGTCGTCGCCTTGGAAGCTGTGTGTGGACAGGGGGCCAGCATAACAAGTGGTGTCAGGAGTTTTTGGGATAGTTTTGGCTAGCGAGATTGCCGGGTACAAGGCACCATGGCGGACTCAGACTCGAGAGGCAGTGAGAAGCCGGAAGGCAGTGAGTCAGGTTTGAAAAGGCTGGAAGCCTTGCTCGTTGAGTTTGCACAGAAAATGGAACAGGGGTTCAGTGAAATTAAACAGGACATTAGGGCAGTGGTGGTGCAATTTGATCGGTCGATAGAGGCGTTCGGGGAGGAGCAGGTGGCAGCGAGACGACGTTGTGAGGGAAGCACTGAAGTCGTCCGGAGCAGAGTGGAGGAAGTTGTGGCAGCCCAATCCCCTGTGTCAGACCAGCAGTTGTGTGGCGTGACAGGCCACTGTGAGCTGAGAGGCTCTGTTACCGACATGGAGAAACCCTGTCCGTTGGGGCTGGACTCCCTGTTTGGGAATACAGCGTGTGATGACCTCGGAAGGATGCAGCGGAAGGTACGTGGAGAAGTCGTACCACTGGTCCTTGAGGATGCTGTTAAACAGGTCGAGAGCCCCGTGACGAGTTCGGATGTCGAGGAGAGACTGGAGCTGAACTGCGGAGTCGTGAGGGAACTTGAGGCAGCGGACGCCACTGAAGAAGGCGGTGGAGGCCATGCAGCGGTGAACAGCTGCGGTGATGAGGACGGCGGCGCGGGGAAGATGGAGAGCGGGCAGAGCGGGCAGAGCGAGGCTGGCGAGCAGCGAGACGTCGGGCAGCATGTCCACCAGAGGTTGGGGTGGACGGAGGAAGGTGAGGTGCAGCAGTGCAAGGAGGAATGCTTGCTGGAAAGTCCTGCTACCGTGGACTCGGTGAAGCAGAGGGAGAAGCTGCACATACAAGACGGTGTGTGGCAGAGGCACTTGAGGGATGCAGCGACACAGCATGTCCACCCGGTGTTTGGGCGGACGGAGGAAGGCGCGAAGTCGTGCGGGGAGAAGCAGCACGTGCAAGACGGCGTGTTGCAGAAGGGCGTGGAGGATGCAGCGACACAGCAGACGTGGCTGCGGGTAAACCCTTTCTTCCTGCAGGTTGAGTTGCTGGAGGAGGCGCATGCTGGCGTCTCCGGTGGGCACCAGGGGCGCAGGAAGGCTCTGTGTAGCCTGTGCCGACGCCTGTGCTGGGTTGGCATGAGGCATGACGTGGAGTGGTGCGAGCTGTACCACGTTTACGTCGCCGAGAAGGAATCTGAGCGGCGTACCAGAGCAGCGCTGAGGTGGTACCAGTTTGGCGCTCCCTGGGAGGGGATGGCGGTGGATGTCGCCGCGGCACGGCCTTGTATGCCCCAAGGTAACCGCCGCTACCTCCCTGAGGCTACTGGACGACCACCTGGGGAGGAGCTACCACAGACGTCGCCTGAGGCTGTGGCGGCGTGGCAGCGGCAAGGAGAAACGCCAGCGACGTGGAGCGTCAGCAGGTGGAGAGGCCCAGACAGCGAGGTGGAGGACAAGGCTGCGATGGGTGGAAACAGAGCGCGCGAGAGGGGACAGCAGACGACGAGCGTGAGTGAGCCGCTTGTCTCACACCCTTAGATCGAGGAAAAGACCTGTGGTGAAGGGACTACAGGTGAGGAGCGAGCATGAATAGTCGGGTCGACTATTTTGTGGGGGGAGGGTAGTGTTGCGGCGGCGCTTAGTGTGAAGATAGCGTTGGCAATGCTACCAGATTGGCAATGATGACATTGGTGCAGAAGTGGTAGTGAGGGCTGGAGTTTGCGGCCAGGTGGATAGTCTGTGCCTGATTGGCCAGTAGAAGGGACGCGACTAGGACACGGCTAGAGGGGACAAGGGAAAGGGGGGCTGTTGTCAGCAAATAGTTTCGGCCCGCCGGGTCCGGCGGGCGGCGACAGGAGTGCCAGTGAGGGGAGAGACGAGAGAAGAAGAGGTTGGGGCCCAGTGAGGTGAGAGGACGCCAGCCTGCCCCGCTCTCCCTGAGGATGAGAGCGCCTGCCTGTCTCCCCTGAGGACGTGTTCCTGCCCCGCTCTCCCTGAGGATGAGAGCGACTGCCTGTCTCCCTTGAGGACGCGATCCTGCCCTGTTTGTGTTGTGGTAAAAGTACTGTGTGACATCCTGTATTAACTCTTGGGTGCCAGTAAAGTAAGGAAGTTGTGCCTTGCCTTTAACTGTATTCCTGCCTCTCTGAGTAAGTCTGGGGTCTGTGGGTCTGTACCTCGCTTCCCTTGCTAGCCACGAATCTTCGCCGAGAAGTGTCCCTGTGTGTATGCTGCCGACCCCGTCCTGTATGCTGTCCTGAGGGTGACGCTGTTGGTACTTGGTAAGAAGAGTGTACCTGTCGTCGCCTTGGAAGCTGTGTGTGGACCAGCATAACAAGTGGTGTCAGGAGTGGGATAGTTTGGCTAGCGAGATTGCCGGGTACAAGGCACCATGGCGGACTCAGACTCGAGAGGCAGTGAGAAGCCGGAAGGCAGTGAGTCACGCTTGGAAGAGCTGGAAGCCTTGTTTGACAAAATGGCACGGAAACTGAAACAGGACTTAAGTGAAATAAAACAGGAAATAAAACAGGAAATAAAGCAGGAATTCAAGCAGGAAATCGGGGCAGTGGTGGTAAGAATGGACCTGATGAGGGAGGAGCTGGTGGCAGCGAGACGACGTTGTGTGGAAAGCACTGAAGTCGTCCGGAGCAGAGTGGAGGAAGATGTGGCAGCCCAACCCCCTGTGTCAGACCAGCAGTTGTGTGGTGTGACAGGCCACTGTGAGCTGAGAGTCTCTGTTGCCGACATGGAGAAACCCTGTCCGTTGGGGCTGGAATCCCTGTTTGGGAATACAGCGTGTGATGACCTCGGAAGGATGCAGCGGAAGGTACGTGGAGAAGTCGTACCACTGATCCTTGAGGATGCTGTTAAACAGGCCGAGAGCCCCGTGACGAGTTCGGATGTCGAGGAGAGACTGGAGCTGAACTGCGGAGTCGTGAGGGAACGTGGGGCAGCGGACGCCACTGGGGAAGGCGGTGGAGGCCATGCAGCGGGAAACAGCTGCGGTGATGAGGACGGCGGCGCGGGGAAGATGGAGAGCGGGCAGGACGGGCAGAGCGAGGCTGGCAAGCAGCGAGACGTCGGGCAGCATGTCCACCAGAGGGTGGGGTGGACGGAGGAAGGCGAGGTGCAGTCGTGCAAGGAGGAATTCTTGCTGGAAAGTCCTGCTACCGTGGACTCGGTGAAGCAGAGTGAGAAGCAGCACGGGCAAGACGGCGTGTTGCAGAAGGGCGTGGAGGATGCAGCGACACAGCAGACGTGGCTGCTGGTAACCCCTTTCTCCCTGCAGGTTGAGTTGCTGGAGGAGGCGTATGCTGGCGTCTCTGGTGGGCACCAGGGGCGCAGGAAGGCTCTGCGTAGCCTGTGCCGACGCCTGTGCTGGGTTGGCATGAGGCATGAGGTGGAGGGGTGCGAGCTGTACCACGTTTACGTCGCCGAGAAGGAATCTGAGCGGCGTACCAGAGCAGCGCTGAGGTGGTACCAGTTTGGCGCTCCCTGGGAGGGAATGGCGGTGGATGTCGCCGGGGCACGGCCTTGTATGCCCCAAGGTAACCGCCGCTGAGGCTACTGGACGACCACCTGTGGAGGAGCTACCACAGACGTCGCCTGAGGCTGTGGCGGCGTGGCAGCGGCAAGGTGGAGAAACGCCAGCGACGTGGAGCGTCGGCAGGTGGAGAGGCTCGGACAGCGAGGTGGAGGACGAGGCTGCGATGGGTGGAAGCAGAGCGCGCGTGAGAGGACAGCTGACGACGGAAGACGGACAGTTTGTCCACGGACGTTTTGGTCACGGACACATTGGCCACCAAATCGCCACCCGAGGACTTTTTGGCCACGGAAAGTAGGATATTTTGGCCACGGGAAAAAACATGAAGAAAAAAAGTATTCTTTAATGTAAAAACAATAATATTCTTTAAATTAAAAACCATAAGTCTGCTATACATTCATATTTCCACCTCTAAGATTGTGACTGATGCCTCGGAGGAACTGTGGGATGGTCTTCTTCCCTTCATTCAGCTCCATGACTAGGTTTTGGATGCGGGTTTGTAATTCCTTGTATACCCGTTTTACCCTCTTAGCAGGGCGAATGCCGCGTTCTTGCTGCAGCAGTATTACATCCACAGTGGCAGCGTCAGCTTGCAGACACTCGATGAGCTTCCACACAGTAGGGTTGGCGTGTCCCACCAGGCGGAAAAACTTGTTGTTCCACCCCTCGCAAATGTTATTCGTCCTCGGCTGGTTGTTCAGAGTTGCGTGGTGCATATTCCACTTCTCCGGCGGGAACATAGGTGGCGTGCGGCGTAGATGGATCGAGATTGGCTGTAGGTGTCCTGACTTGGAAGTGACGCTACGACGATGACGCAGTTGGCCTGAAATATAGGTGGTGTCAAAGTATTCCAAGAGTGGAGCAGCTTCCTCAGGCATGGTAGATCGAAGGTATGACATGCCATCCTTGACATCTTCTGGGGGCAGGAAGGCCAGTGCATCCACCTGACCACAGAAGAGGCGGAACTCCTCATTGGACTCGTATAGGTTTTTGAGACCCAGGTGCTGGATCTGCCTCCAGATGGACTGGGTCAGATGATAGAAACAGAACGGCACCTGTACCAGGTTGGAGTAATTAAACTTGAAAAAATATAATTAAAAATACTTTCAGAAACTTAGAATTACAATTTTAATTACAAAACATTTGGCAATCATAATTGCATTACAATTATTATTACTTCAGATCAAATTCAAGCACTTACAGTAATATTGTAATTAATTACATTTCAATTAAACTACAATCACAGTTACTCCAACACTGACCTGGACCTCCTCCCCGAATACCACATGAAGGGCCAGCTCCACAGGCCTCTCGAAGTCGATGATGACTGTGCTGGGATCACAGTCACTCTCCGCCAGGACCCTGAAAACTTTTTCGTAGCTGCTTTGTGTCTTGCGTTGCAGCAAGACATACACAAGTGGTAGATAGACACTGTTGACTCGACCTTGGATGACATATAGCTGGGTGAAGAGTCTCGGAGCTACCGAAAATGTGCCATCCATACACCACTCATCACAGCGTGCTAACAGTTCCAAATGATGGGGGGGGGTAAAGCTGATAATACGCTCATCTGCCTCTGGTCCATTGTCATAGTGGAGGTGTGATGTCCAGTTATCAGGGATTTCCAACTCTTGAAGAGACTGTGGATCCTTGGGACGGTGTGCAGCCCGGATGCGACGAAGGACACGCTTGCTAGAAGCAGACCTAGGCATGCGTGCCTTGACCTCCGCGGGCAGTGCCGCGACTGTGAAGGTGAGAATCTGATTAGGCTGATCATTGGTGCTCGAAGCCTTCCTCTTCATCCCCTGTCGAGCCTGCTCCACTTGGCATCCAACTGTGTCAGAAAGGTGGTTATGCGAGGTCACAACTTCAGGGTTACCAAGACTTTTGGTGGTCTTCAGTATACCAGGGCACTTTAGACTAGCCCGCTTGACACAGCGAAAAACCATCTCATCCACTGATTTTGCAACATGCTTCTTAGTGTACATGAAGCCATCCAGGCAGATTTTCTGACCACCTCGATTTGATGTGGTGACCTCAAGCTCAGCTGACATGGTGGAGTAGTACTGTGCACTGTAGCTCCCATCAGGCTGTTCCTCACCTCCGTCAGAAACCTCACAAACAACCAACTGCTTCACAGTTCAAAACAAACTGAAACAAAGTTCAAACACTCCGTTTTGTATCACTCAGGCTCATAAGGACTGTGAAGCAGTACCATACTCGTATGTCAGTAAAAGTTCTAATTCCTCTCTCTCTCTCTCTCTCTCTCTCTCTGGTAATGATTAATTAAGAACAAAGAATTGTGTGAAGTAGTTAACAGGTATCACTGTATAGGTTTTAAGGCAAATGACCAAAACATCCGTAGCCAAAATGTCCGTGGCCAAAACATCCTCCAAAGGTTTGCTGCCGTGGCCAAACCGTCCTAGTTTGGTGGCCAATGACCAAAACGTCCGTAGCCAAAATGTCCGTGACCAAAATGTCCTACACTCGCTGACGACGAGCGTGAGTGAGCCGCTTGTCTCACCCTCAGATCGAGGAAAAGACCTGTGGTGAAGGGACTACAGGTGAGGAGCGAGCATGAATAGTCGGGTCGACTATTTTGTGGGGGGGAGGGTAGTGTTGCGGCGGCGCTTAGTGTGAAGATAGCGTTGGCAATGCTACCAGATTGGCAATGATGACATTGGTGCAGAAGTGGTAGTGAGGGCTGGAGGTTTGCGGCCAGGTGGATATTCTGTGCCTGATTGGCCAGTAGAAGGGACGCGACTAGGACGCGGCTAGAGGGGACAAGGGAAAGGGGGGCTGTTGTCAGCAAATAGTTTCGGCCCGCCGGGTCCGGCGGGCGGCGACAGGAGTGCCAGTGAGGGGAGAGACGAGAGAAGAAGAGGCCGGGGCCCAGTGAGGTGAGAGGACGCCAGCCTGCCCCGCTCTCCCTGAGGATGAGAGCGCCTGCCCCGCTCTCCCCTGAGGACGTGTTCCTGCCCCGCTCTCCCTGAGGATGAGAGCGCCTGCCTGTCTCCCTGAGGACGTGATCCTGCCCTGTTTGTGTTGTGGTATAAGTACTGTGTGTCATCCTGTATTAACTCTTGTGTGCCAGTAAAGTAAGGAAGTTGTGTTGTGCCTTTAACTGTATTCCTGCCTCTCTGAGTAAGTCTGGGGTCTGTGGGTCTGTACCTCGCTCGCCTTGCTAGCCACGAATCTTCGCCGAGAAGTGTCCCTGTGTGTGCTGCCGACCCCCGTCCTGTATGCTGTCCTGAGGGTGACGTTGTTGGTAAGAGGGTACCTGTCGTCGCCTTGGAAGCAGTGTGTGTGTGGACGGGGGGCCAGCATAACAATATATATATATATATATATATATATATATATATATATATATATATATATATATATATATATATATATGTGTGTGTATTCTATATTTTTTTGAGGGGGATGTTGGGCCCTGCGTAAATTCGAAAACACATAAAATAATAATGAGAAAATAAACTACCTTTCCAAAGAAAACATTATCAAAGCCATTGAATACACAACAGCAAGGGATGATCTTGGTTGGCTTACATTCTAAAGGTTTTTCAATGATTCAATTTGATTACTTACCTTCAATAGCCATATCAACATTTAGATAGGCAACAGCTCTGTCTGCCAGTTGCTTTGCAAATTGTTCTGTCCATTCAACAGAACCCACCAAACCATACTCTTCAGCTCCCCACCCACAGAACACCAGTGAGCGTCGTGGTCTCCATCCTGAAAGTTAAGAATTCATGCTAGTATATCAATAACACTTATACAACATTCTTTACTTTTAGTCAACTAAATGCCATGAAATGATCCTGTGGATTGAAAAGTTTCTTTTATAATTCAAAGTTAAACAAAATTATTTGTATAACAAAATACTATATTGCTTATGACCAGGACCTAAACAGACAAATACACAAGGAAAAAACTGTACTACCTCAGAATGAATTAATTACCTGTTTCATTACGTAGTTGAAGAAAGACACGACTGAGCTCCAACATAGCAGCTGTACCAGACGATGGATCAACAGCACCAAAGAGCCAAGCATCAAGGTGATTGCCAAGCATGACATATCTATCTGTTGAGGTATCAAGAATAGTGATAAGGATGGAAAAATTAAAATGGAATAAGTAGAATGTAGAATACAACAGGTATTTCTTTTTGATACTACAGTACAGAAGTAGATTGACAATTTTAGGTCAACCACTGACTATAGACCTCAACATTGTGGATAGTGAGAATTTCATTTTTATTTCATACCTAATACAGTATACTCAGAATGGAAAGAATAACAAATACCTGGCTCCTCTCGACCCTGAAGAACTCCAATGACATTGTATGTAGTGGTCATAGTATTTTTGTTATTAACTTCTAGGTTTACTGTCCAGTCAGCTTCTCGGAAGCCTGGTCCCAGATGATATGTGATGTTGAGGTGACCCTGCCAGGTTTCTGGTGCTACTGCCCCACTCAGCTCACTGTCTTACCAAATATCATTACTAATACATCCCTGATTTTATTATCAGTAGGAAGTTTACAATTCTGGTATATTGGCAGATAACTGGATTATTGTATGGTTTTCATCTAAATCAATATTGACTGAAGAAATGACATTTTAGAAAATGGAGATATACTGTGTGAATCTTAATGATATGATGATCATAGCTGATCTAGATACAGAACTATAGAAATCAGCTCTTCAGTTGAATGCAATTATGAGACACATGAAAGAATGAAAATAACCCTCATTTGGTTTAGTGAGGAGCATTCACTCATATACTTTATTATGTCACAAATTTTTTTTTACTTTTACCTTATTAGATTAAAAGCATCACTATAACTGATGGGCTGGACAGGGATCTTTGGAATGGGAGCTTCCTCCTCAGGAATCCTGAAGGCACTTTCTGAAAAGAAAAGACATAATCACAAAATAAAGGAAATTCTCAAGTTTCACACCTAATTAGTCCCATAAATATCATCTTCAATGTGAAATACAGGTATAACTCCTTTCCCGCTCATTGTAATTAGGTAAATACAACTACAGTATAGGCATACACACGAGCCAAGTAAGAGGATGGACATAGCTAAAGCTCCTCTCTACCTATCACATGATTTGCTACATGATTCAGTTCCTGTCATTACCAATAAATATTTTGTATGTAGGAAGCAGAACAGGTCAATCCTTATAATATCATCTCTATCTTTTAGAATATAGCATACTAAAATTGTACTACACAAACACTGGAAGGAGAAGGCGTACGTATTCCTACACCAGTTTGAGATTAGTTTCATTGATGACATACACTACAAACAAATATCAGTATAATAGGATTACTTACCAGTTGCTGGATAAAATGGAGTAAGGGGATCGCCATCAATAAGTTTGGTAGTTCCAAGTGGGACAGCAGAAGGGGGCATGAAGTATGAGTGAGGATATACAAAATCTGAACCGACAGGAGCATAATCGGCTGGATCACTAAACAACAGCAGACCAAGGGCTCCTTGCTCCTCAGCTCTTTGTGCCTGAAGTATAAGTATACAGCGATTGAAGTAGCTAAAGTTCAATTATAAAAGTAAGCAGTGACAGTCAAAATATACTCTGACTGAAAACTGATAGATGAGTGAGTTTGATTTTAACTCTCATACTTACAATGTTTGCTCTGAAGGACTGACCATAACGAGCCAAGACGACAGTGCCTGAGACGTTCACTCCAGCATTAACTAGGAAGGCAAAGTCCTCTTCAGAGCCATAATGAGCATAGACCAGTGGGCCCTGCAACACATCATATAAAAATTAATACACATCGGACGTCAGCTCCTACTGCACTGTATATCATACAACAGCCAACCAGAGTATGCAATATAGTACAGTGTAATCAATAAATAAATAAATATACAGGTATCTACCTCTCGTTTTACGCTTGTTTGTTTTACGTGTTTCTAAATTTACGCGGGATCCAAAATCCTCCCCAAAATATATAATCTAGGTACGTTTCTTTCCACTTATATGCAATATTTCGTTGAGTGGCCAACAGATGTCTCAGGTGAGTTTCTTTATGCAACTCAAATAAGTTACACAATAAAACATCCATAATATATATATATATATATATATATATATATATATATATATATATATATATATATATATATATATATCGGTGCCCTCACTCATGGCAAAATTCAGTGACCTTAATGTGCACAATTCCAGGTATAACTGAGTTCCAAATGACAGGAATATTCATTGGTTCCTGTTCGTGACGAGGTTTATTGCTTGTGCTTCACTGGACACTTTGGAGCCATATGATAGACTTGGTTGGTAATTCTTATTACTACCTTGCCAAGTACATAGTATTATTTTTATAATGAGATTACCTGTGAAGGCTATGATTGGCTAGCTTAACATAAAGTACTTCCCAACGCCAATGTTTCTGTTAGCCTAATCGGCAACTGATTATTCTTATCTCACAGGTGGTGAGCCACTGTAAACAAGACATGAGTCGTCAATACAGAAAACATCGGTAGGTATCACCCTGTCTTGGAGCCAATAAATTTTATGCATATTCATCTACACACACACACACACACACACACACACTTCTAAATCAAAGGGTGGTCTTATACAAAGGGTATAAAACAAACCTATAAGCATGTGGTAAACATTAAGTCCTACTGTAACACACACACACACTATCTGTGTGTGTGTGTGTGTGTGTGTGCGTTACAGTAGGACTTAATGTTTACCACATGCTTATAGGTTTGTTTTATACCCTTTGTATAAGGACCACCATTTGATTTAGAAGCCTCAATATTAGGGCACCGTTATAAACATATCTCACCAGTCTGTCAGTAAACATTCATTTGTGACAAAAGGAGCTCATCCTGTCAAGGAGCCAATAAATTGTGTACATTCCTATTTGATGAATACATATAAGTGTGTGTGTGTGTGTGTGTGTGTGTGTGTGTGTGTGTGTGTGTGTGTGT